>JARSSU010044748.1:0-12693 GCA_029619165.1 Eurosta solidaginis
TGATGCCGGAAAGGCCCTCAATTGATCTCGTAATAGTTCCGAAAAGACCCTGACGGGTATGCCGAACCGATCCCGACAACTATCTAGAAATGATGCCGAAAGGGCCCGCAAATGATCCCGTATTAGTCGAGAAAAGGTCCCGAAATGACCCCGACGGGATGCCGGACGGATCCCAAAAACCATCCAGAAATGATGCCGGAAGGGACCCCAAATTATCCCGAAAAAGTCCCGCAATTAGTCCGACGGGATCCTGAACGGATACCGAAAACCATCCAGAAGTGATGCCGGAAAGGTCTTCAAATGATCACCTAATAGTCCCAAAATTACCCTGACTGCATCCCGGACAAATCCCGAAATCCATCCAGAAATGATCTTGGGAAGGTCCCTGAAATGATCCCGAAATAGTCTCGGAAAAGTTCAGAAATTACCCTGACGGGTTCCCGGACGAATCCTGAAAGCCATCCTTAAATGATCCCGA
The DNA here is from genome assembly GCA_029619165.1 of Eurosta solidaginis. Lineage (NCBI taxonomy): Eukaryota > Metazoa > Arthropoda > Insecta > Diptera > Tephritidae > Eurosta > Eurosta solidaginis. The sequence continues at coordinate 479 of JARSSU010044748.1, forward strand.
AAAAGTCCCGAAATGACCCTGGCGGGATCCCGAAAGGATTCCGAAAACTATCCAGAAATGATGCCGGAAAGGTCCTCAAATGATCCCCTAATAGTCCCGAAATGACCGTGACGGGATCCCGAACGGATCCCGACAACTATCCAGAAATGATGCCGAAAGGGCCCGCAAATGATCCCGTATTAGTCGCGAAAAAGTCCCGAAATGACCCCGACGGGATTCCGGACGGATCCCGAAAACCATCCAGAAATGATGCCGGGAGAGCCCTCAAATGATCCCGAAAAGGTCCCCAAATGACCCCGAGGAGATCCCGGACGGATACCGAAAACCATCCAGAAATGATGACGGTAGGTACCCCAAATGATCCCGAAATAGTCCCGAAATGACCCCGTCCGGATCCCGGACGGATCCCGAAATCCATCCAGAAATGATCTTGGGAGGGACCCCAAATGATCCCGAAAAAGTCCCGCAATGATTCCGACGGGATCCTGAACGGATACCGGAAACCATCCAGAAGTGATGCCGGTAAGGTCCTCAAATGATCACCTAATAGTCCCAAAATGACCCTGACGGCATCCCGGACTGATCCCGAAATCCGTCCAGAAATGATCTTGGGAAGGTCCCAAAATGATACCGAAATTACCCTGACGGGTTCCCGGACGAATCCTGAACGCCATCCTTAAATGATCCCGAAAAAGTCCCGAAATTACCCTAACGGGACCCCGAAAGGATCACGAAAACTATCCAGAAATGATGCCGGAAAGGTCCTCAAATGATCTCCTAATAGTTCCGAAAAGACCCTGACGGGATCCCGAACGGATCCCGACAACTATCTAGAAATGATGCCGTAAGGGCACGCAAATGATGCCTTATTAGTCGAGAAAAAGTCCCGAAATGACCCCGTCGGGATGCCGGACGAATCCCAAAAACCATCCAGAAATGATGCCGGAAGGGACCCCAAATGATCCCGAAAAAGTCCCGATGGTGTCCTGAACGGATACCGAAAACCATGCAGAAGTGATGCCGGAAAGGTCCTCAAATGATCACCTAATAGTCCCAAAATGACCCTGACGACATCCCGGACAGATCCCGAAATCCATCCAGAAATGATCTTGGGAGGGTCCCAAAATGATCCCGAAATAGTCTCGGAAAAGTCCAGAAATTACCCTGACGGGATCCCGGACGAATCCTGAAAACCAATCTTAAATGTTGCCGAAAAAGTCCCGAAATGACCCTGATGGGACCCCGAAAGGATTCCGAAAACTATCCAGAAATGATGCCGGAAAGGTTCCGAAAAGACCCTGACGGGATCCTGAACGGATCCCGACAACTATCCAGAAATGATACCGAAAGGGCCCCGTAAATTATCACGTATTAATCGAGAAAAAGTCCCGAAATGACCCCGACGGGATGCCGGACGAATCCCAAAAACCATCCAGAAATGATGCCGGAAGGGACCCCAAATGATCCCGAAAAAGTCCTGCAATTATTCCGACGGGATCCTGAACGGATACCGAAAACCATCCAGAAGTGATGCCGGAAAGGTCCTCAAATGATCACCTAATAGTCCCAAAATTACCCTGACGGCATCCCGGACAAATCCAGAAATCCATCCAGAAATGATCTTAGTAAGGTCCCAAAATGATCCCGAAATAGTCTAGGAAAAGTCCAGAAATAACCCTGAGGGGTTCCCGGACAAATCCTGAAAGCCATCCTTAAGTGATCCCGAAAAAAGTCCCGGAATGACCCTGACGGGATCCCGAAAGGATCCGAAAACTATCAGAAATGATGCCGGAAAGGTCCTCAAATGATCCCCTAATAGTCCCGAAATGACCGTGACGGGATCCCGAACGGATCCCGACAACTATCCAGAAATGATGCCGAAAGGGTCCGCAAATGATCCCGTATTAGTCGAGAAAAAGTCCCGAAATGATCCCGACGGGATCCCGGACGGATCCCAAAAACCATCCAGAAATGATGCCGGTAGGTACCCCAAATAATCCCGAAATAGTCCCGAAATGACCTCGTCGGCATCCGGACGGATCCCGAAAATTATCCAGAAATGATGCCGGAAAGGTTCCCAAATGATCCCCTAATAGTCCCGAAATTACCCTGATGGGATCCCGGACGGATCCCGAAAACCATCGAGAAATTATGCCGAAATTGTTCCCAAATGATCCCGTATTAGTCGCGAAAATTTCCCGAAATTACCACGACGGGATCCCGGACGGATCCCGAAAACCATCCAGAAATTATGCCGAAAGGGTTCCCAAATGATCCCGTATTAGTCGCGAAAAAATCCCGAAATGACCCCGACGGGATCCCGGACGGATCCCGAAAACCATCCAGAAATGATGCCGGAAGAGCCCCCAAATGATCCCGAAAAAGTCCCCAAATGACCCCGACGGGATCCCGACGGATCCCGAAAACCATCCAGAAATGATGCCGGAAGAGCCCCCAAATGATCCCGAAAAAGTCCCCAAATGACCCCGACGAGATCCCGGACGGATCCCGAAAACCATCCAGAAATGATGCCGGAAGAGCCCCCAAATGATCCCGAAAAAGTCCCCAAATTACCCCGACGAGATACCGGACCGATCCCGAAAACCATCCAGAAATGATGCCGGAAGGGTCCCCGAATGATCGCGAAATACTCCCGAAATGATTCCGGAATAGTCCCGAAAATGTCCCAAAATAACCCCGACGGGATCACGGACGGATCCCCAAAACTATACAGAAATGATCCTGGCAGGGTCCCAAAATGATCCCGAAATAGTCCCGAAAAAGTCCCGAAATTACCCCGGCGGGATCCCGGACCGATCCCGAAAACCATCCGGAAATGATCCCGGAAGGGTCTCGATATGACCCTTACGGGATTACAAATAAGGAGAAGCTAATTAGAAACTGTATGTGCCAGATACCAAAAACTATTCATTTAGGAGAAAATTTATATTGAGTTATAACAATTTATAGATTTTACACCAGAGGGGTGATAAAGGGGTGTATCACTGCTCACTTTGTAAGCCCTCGACTTATTTCACCCATTGAGTTTGTAATATTGGTGAAGGTCAGTATACGTAAAGTTATAATGTGTAAAAATTGTTAAAAAGTAATTATTCGAAGGGGTCGTGGAACCCCCTTCCCCCTTTCCATGTTCGAAAAAAATTTCGCCAGTAGCCTATTATCTCTGTCCCAAATTTCATCAAAATCCGTGAAGCCGTTCTGGCGTGATTCAGTCGCAAAAACAAAAAAATATAATAATTAAATTATAACTGTTGCTAGGGGGCGGAGACCACGCCCCTTTTGAAAACTATATAGCTAGTAGATCCTTCTAGACTATTGGCTATATGCATGCCAAATTTCATGCAAATCCGTCCAGCCGTTCTTGCGTGATTGAGTCACAAAGACAAACGTCTGGACAAACATCCAAACATCCAAACATCCAAACATCTAAACATCCAAACATCCAAACTTTGCCATTTATAATATATATTAGATTAGATATTAGATGTAGTAATTAGATAATATATTTATTTTTATGTAAAAGCGTAGTTGGTGAGTAGAGCTAGGAAAAATTAATTATTTATTCCAATCGTGATTTATATCAGCAGGTTGATGATATATCATACTGCGCGCCGTCTAGATTTGTCAACCATAGAATGCATTACATATTGTCGGCAGAAAGCTGTCGCGCATTTTTATTTTGTCGTTGTCCTTAGTAGCGTTCGATAGGGAATTTACGGTAGACCAAAGCTTACCGCACCGGCAGAGTTACAATTCTTTAAGGGATCCTCCCGTTTCGCCCGCTTGTGTTTATACACAGATGTCAGCCTAACCTAACCTAAGTCTAAGGCAGCCGATATAGTGAAAGTGTGGTATTAACTCACTTGCATCGTGGAGATACTCCTAATGATGACTTGGGCACTCCATACACCGAAAACGAGCGTATTTTCCTTTGTCTTATTATTTTTTTTGTTGTACCGCCTTTTTGCAATAGATACATCAAGTCAGAGAAATAAAAATGTATTACAAGGTTAAACTCAAGTGTGTGCATTGCGTACGCACATAGCATGAGAATATCGAATTTTCGTAACTTCCACGGCAACTTCGAATTGACTCCCAGCCATTTTTAAAATGGACTCAATTGACAGTAGTGCGTGAACGAGCAAAAGAATTCAGGCGGAATGCTTTGCCTTTGTATACATTTCATTAGTTTACCACAGCTCCGTGGAGTGCTTTAATAATTGTGCCATGATTGCATCCATAAATTAAAAAAACACATTTGTTATTTTTCTGAAATAATTAAAATGTGGGCGTTTATTTTAATTTTAATTTTGTTATATATATCCATTGTGTGTATTTTTTTAAATTTTGTTTTTCGTTATCGTTACAAAATAATTTTATTCACAATAACTCTTAATAAGAATTGATACAGCTAAAAATGAAATGCTTATTTTTTATTCATTAAATTTATAATATATTTTACACATTTCCTTATAATGTTGCTTAAATTTTCGCTACCGAGTTGTATGTATGTATGCACACTGTTGCAAACAGCTTTTATAAGAATTTAATTTTCTATTTACAAGCAAACATAAAAGTGTATGCGTAGTTAGAGGTGAATATATTATTTCATCTCTTTCATATAAATATATATATGTATGTATATAATATACTTACAGACTTAACTTTAATATGCAAATCTATTTTTCAACACTGCTTGTGTTCTAATGATTTAAACATCTAATTGCTTATTTGTAAATTTTAAACGCCAATAAATAGATTAATGCACTGTTTTATAAACTACATATATACGAAACGCTATATATACATACAAAATGTACAAATACATATATGTACGCACTCTGGCTTTTCATTAAAATCATTTTAATTACACACATATTAGATATATGCATATGGATATATACATACAAATACAGATGATTTTACTTGGTGAGTGATTAGTATGATTTTGATGTAATTATTTTTATTGTAATTCTTAATGTACATTCTAATCAATGTTCTTAAATAAACCTTACAAAAAAACTATTATGAAAGGAAATATTAGAAGCTGCTCTTTAACTTAGTACGTAGTATAGTTTATATGTAACTACACCGAATGCAGTAAAAAAGTCCTGCGAATTAAATTTTGTTGTAAAAGCATGGTATATGAAGTTTCGAACAACACTAAAGCACAAAACTCCGTCTGACATATTTGATTTAATAAAATTCCAATGTAGAAGGCTGTAGATTGTTCGCTTGGCTATATTAAGGAAGAACATAAATTAGTTACTGGAAACTTGAAAAATATACATATATATATATATATATCATATATATATACATATATATGTATTTTTTCCATTCTAACTCACAAATTTGATAGAAAATTTCGAAAATTATTTTTGCGTGTTCTGATCTGGAATGGGAAAGTTTAGGTCCAGGCCTAATCAATGAATATTACATTTTTACCTCCAGCTCACAATATCCAGATTAACCACGACGCTAAATGTACGTTGTGGATGGCGTAAGCACAACTCTATGAGCGTCTGTTCAGACTTTTTTTTGTCGCATATGCGGCTTTGACCACTTCTTTGAACTGTGTAAATTAAAAACTGACAATCTTAGTGGAATTCTATAATGTCTGAAGCGCCCAACAGGCTATTTATTCGCATGACAATCGAGCTTTTGTTGTAGCGATAAGGTTACTCCCCGAAGGCCTTGGGGAGTGTTATCGATGTGATGGTCCTTTGCCAGATACGGATCCGGTACGGTCCGGTAACACAGCGCCATTAAGGTACTAGCCCGACCATCTCGGTCGATTTATATAGCCACATTAAACCTTCAGGCTATCCCTCGCTACCTCACCATCAAGTTCCATAAGGAGTTTGGGTTCGCCAGAGCCTCGTTTGTTAGTGAAACGGAATTCGCCGCTCGAAGGTGAGGCTACACAACCCCTTGAGCTAGTACCCAGTGGTGCCAATACACCTTAGCATACTGGATTTATGGTGAAAAAATATATTCTTTTATTTCTACAGGTATTATTGCAAAGTAATTGGCTTTGTATACTCCCCATTTAGTAAATTACTACGAACGGGTGAAGTGCCTAACTTTCTTACGAATAAAAGTTCAGTATGAAATATTTCAATGTATTTTATGACAAGTTGAAGACGGTGAAGAAAATGTCATGGTTTGGGAATGTTCGTGGGGAATTTTCAATGCATGAACCGTTTCGTAGCAAAAACATTCTTAAGAACATTATACTAGGTCATGTGGAGAAAAATTGCTGTGAAAAAGTTTTGCAAAGTTCCACGCAACCCTCTCGTTTGATCTGAAACCTTATGAAAATATAAGAGAAATGGTGGGCATTAAGGTTCGGCGCAGAAATTGAAGAAAAAACTACTCGATACTCAAACAAGCAGTATTTGTCATGTTAAGATGTCAATAAAAGCAAAGGAATGAATTGCCCTTTTTTCATAAATATGTAATTTATCAAATTGTTGGTACTAAATCTATAAACTTGTTGCTTCAAACTTCCAGCAGCTAGTATGTGTTTATCCTGAATTAAAAGAACCTAAGATGCTTTAACTTAAATTTAGAGTTTTATTGAGTGAAAAAATGCCCTAAACGAAATTTTGATGCTTTAGTGTTTTCCGACGCTTTACTTATATTTAGCAGGGTATACTTGCAAAAACTAATAACACATATTACATTCTTTTCACACTCTTTTTCTAATGCTAATTATAAAGAAGCAGCCATATTGTTTCGAAAATAAATTAGCAAAAAAAGCACAAACAAATAATAAAATTCTTATATGCAAAATTGTGTATTTCTTAATGCCTTAACGGGCTTTAATTTTTTGTTAATTTTTTGTTATATGCGCTTAAGTTGCAAAACTATATACGAAAACTGGGCACCAATCGATTGATTGAGAGCCGTAAAAAGCTATGTACATTAGTGTCTTCTTTTTCAATTATTTGCAGACAATTAAACATATCTTCACATACTTTATAGAAAATTAATCGATGTAGGAATATTTTCCGCTCTCATTTGTATGTCGTTTTCTTCAACTTTCTAATTGTCTATTATTGCTGTTAATAGCGCTGCCGCTGCTACTGCTAATGGTAGTGGTGGTGGTCAATTTAGATGCATCCGTTGCTGAAGGCGATGTTATTGTTGTGATTGCAGTGACACTTGAAGAGCCACTACTACCACCATGTTCACTGGCAAGAGTTGTGGCTGCACAAACTGCTGCTAATGATGTAGAAATATTTGATGATGATGATGGCGGGCCACTACTATTATAGTGAGTTGATGAAGTGGTTGCGGGAGCCGTTATAATTGTGGTTGTTAATGACGATGGTGCAGACTCCGCTGCCAACGCATTACCTATATTACCACTACCAGCACCACCGAAGTTGCCACCACCGCTGTTGTTGCTATTCGCAGCGCTGCCGCTAAATGTCACCTTGTATCGGTTATAAATGCGATATGGTGTACGTTTAATATCATTTTGTGGTATTAGTTTTGTTCTCAAAGCCCAATTTATACTATTACTATTTGGCACAGTTTTGCCGAGTAGCCAATCGTTGCATTGCTTTTGCAATTGGTCGCTTACATGTTCTGTCAACCATTTTTGTGTGAAACGTTGGAACTGTTTGTGCTTACGTTGGGTTACTTGTGAATGTGACTGAAAAAAGAAAAACGAATGTGGCTTAAACATGTAAATGTATGTATATAAAAATAAACATATTTTTCTAAGGCCTTTTTTCAAATTATCTTTTTTTTGATATTGGTTTTGTGTGAGCTGGGAAACAAAATAAGTTACCTAGTTGATAAAAGCGATTTGAGCTTGATGGAAACATCAGGTGAAGTAAATAGAAAAAGATGGAAGATGTACGTTAAAAAGGGAAGCGGGTATTTTCATCGATCAGAAGAGGGTAAAACATTTACCCGCTTTGAAAAAATTAGAGTACAGTTAATAGATAACCATAACGGAAACTGTTTTTCCAGCATAACAGTGCCACCTAACGCCGATGCAAAAGGGGAGTTTACATTACTGATAACATTGACTAAAAATAAAAAATAATAATTGGCCACTTAAACTGGGATGAACAGTAAAATTCAATGGATGTGGCCAAAGTAAACTGAACTCAATTTCAACTGCAGTTGAAACTTTCACTGAAAACTGGACATAATAGGGAGATGTGTTATTCATATAGATATACGAAAAAGGACACAAATCGGCGGCGGCGGCGTCCGGGCGTTACTATATTTTCTACTCATTTAAGAATGTTTAGGCCATTTATTGTTCATGCGGAAAATTGGCCGAAAGTGGTATCAACGGATGCGCATGACTGCCAGTTATAAGAATCCAATTGCGAAATTTAACTCTTTAAAACTGTTCAAAAAGTTATTAAAAAGAAAAAAACAAGCGCTTTCGATGGCAGCTTAACACGGATTTTGCATCACCGAATTCACCAAGTTATTAAAACAAAACACTAAAATAAAAGTTATATAATAAATTTAAATACTCACTTTGCATATTTTTTTCAAAAAATTAAGCTGGGTGTGAGTTCGCCTAAATTTTAGGTACCTAAACTAATATTCCATTGGATCTTTCCAGCACTGCAATAATTTAGGTAAAAAGCTGTCAGAACTGTGCGAGTTAAATAGACAACCTAAACTATTTTTTATGCTAGGAAAACGATAAGAAAATTTTACATTTTTCCCGTTTGCAATATTTATGCATGCACAGAGTAGGGAGCACTACGATCCATGACAGGTAAATAACCTCTGGATAGAAAACAAGAAAGCGGGTCCGGGGAAGTTGGCCACTTTTTACCAGCTAGTGGAGAGGAATGTCCACCACGATATTGCTTACACTCGGCATGCCAACTATATCTCACTAACATTCTAGGTCCACATGGCTCGTCATTGTGAGACGATTGTGATGATCCTCATTTTGCAGTCTTTTAAATCCAGCATCCACCAGAAACCATTTGAAGACTCCGCCAACAGCAGCACACTATATTGGAAGCCCAGTCGCCACACCAACTAAAGCACCAGCCATCGTGCACCGAACAATACGGTACATGAACGGCAAAAGCGCATATCGACAAAAATAAATAAAAAAGTATGCTCATAAAAATTCTAAATTTTTATTTTGCACTGCCTCCGACAGTTTCAAGTGATTTAGGTTTTTTGTGTATTAGCTAGCAATTCAGGCAAACTCACACACAGCCTAAGGCTGTGTTGACCCAAATTTCTACTTAAATAGAGAAAAAATCGAAATCACTGGAAACTATCGAACAGGCAGTGCAAAATAAAAATTTTGAATTCTTATGAGCATACTTTTTCAACCTAAATTCAAATGTCAAATTTCAAAAACCAAAATATTGATTTTTCAATATTGCATATGCAAATAAATTGCCCTTGTCCATTCAATTTAAGTAAATCATAGATCATAGAGCGATGATCCCTGCTGCGATTAACCCTCTGTAACATACTGTAGACCACAGGCAACATACCATTTAACCTTCGTAAATTCACGCAGTAATTATTTTTTCGTTTTGTCAAGCATTGTAGACTGTAGTCTACGTTTCATTCTTTCTACGAAACATGTGTTTGCTCATAAAGTACCGTTAGAATTTTCAAAGTAAGTGATATTGTCAGTGAAGTGGTAAATTTTATACACTGTGCAAGTGCTAAATATAAATAATATCAAAAAAATTGTTTTTGAGGATATTGTGGAAATTTTTTGTAAAAATATATAAGGTAAGAGTTCAGAGTTTATTGTGACACTATTTGTTTTAGATATATCCTCAGTATTTTGTCAGTGCGTGGTGTTTAGTGTTTGTTGCTTGTAGGCTACATTATGTGAAAAGAGGAAATATCTTGAATGAAAACCGTGACTCCGTTACTTATTATTTGTTTTTGTTTAGGATGTCTCGTCGACTACGATCTCTTACTGACAGCGAAATCGCCTGCGCCCTCCATGATGATTACGCAAGTGAAGATGGTCTCGACTTTGATGATAATAGTTTGGCTGACCCTGATTTCGACCCAGATTTGATCTCGGATTTCGGAGAGCTGAATGAAGACTCTTTTGAAGGCGAATTTGATGTGGATGAATTAATAGAGTACGTGAGCGATGACGACCGTAACTCCATTCATAAAGAAGCGGTAGAGGTCGCCCATTTCGGTCATAGATCACAAGTACTTCAGCTCCTCCATCAAAGCGACAAAAAACTGAAAAGCTACCGTTACTTTGGAAGAAAATGTGTTTAAAGCCTCGTTTACTGGAAACGATTCATTGACATCTGATATCTTGGAGCTTGAGGCTCCCATTCAGTTCTTTCTTTACTTATTTCGACCAGAACTTATAAAAACAATGTTGGATGAGACAACCCTGTATTTGCACAGAAAGATCTAAACAATAATTTTAGAGTATCTGAGATAGAAATCCGACAGTTTATTGGTGTCGTATATCGTATGTCACTTGTCCAGCTACCCAGGGTAACCAACCATTGGAGTTCCATCCTAGGCATAACTCCAATTCCATAGCTTATGTCTTGTAACAAATTTGAAAAGATACGACAAAATCTTCATTTCAATGACAATAGCAAATGTCTTCCAAGGAGCCACCCTGACGTTGACAGAATCTTTAAAATACGTCCCTTTGCGGACTCCTTGAACGAAGCATACGCGAAAGTTCCAATAGAAAGAAATTTCCACCTTTCCTAATCGCTAACTTTTCTGATAACTTTCTTTCCACTGTTGCTCATTGTTGTCTGTCGGCTACACTCCCCTTTTTATAATAGTATCCATACAAAATAAATTTAGAAATAAACCGACTTTTTATTCACGAATCTATCCGATTTAATTGAAATAAAATTTTTTGGAGGTGATGAGTTATAGAGGGTTAAGGTCCGATCGATTGTACGTGATGGTGAGCTCAATTTTGTTCAATCTGATGTTGGCGACACAAGAATTGGATCTTTCTCAAATATGGACCGCAATCTGAACATATTTGGCAGCCAAGTGCACTAATTGGCCTAAAGAAGTTATTGGAGGCGTACCAACATCACAGTATTGAACTGGAGATTGTGGAAAAGGTTATTGTGCACGTGCTCCACTATGTCCGGAAAAAAGCCTTATAAAACGGAGCCACTGCATTTTCTTGAACTGCTATCTTGGGATAGGTACTTACCGCGGACCATAATTGACCTCTGTTCTTTTTAAGCGTGAAAACGCATCGAAAATACCAAATTTCCCGTATTGTTATTTTCTTAGCAGAAATAAACAATTTAGGTTTTCAAATCAACTCGCACAGTTTTGACAGCTTTTTCCTAAATTATTACAGTGCTGGAAAGTTCCAGTGGAATATTAGTTTAGGTACCTAAAATTTAGGCAAACTCGCACACAGTCTTAATAACGAATTCAAATAAAATTGTCCTAAGTTGTTAAAAAAGCAAATTTCCCGAAAAAGATGCCAATTAAAAAAAAATGTATATCCCGATTGGCTAAAAGATAAGCGAAATCAGTGATGCAAAATCCTTTAGTAGGTTGTAGGGGCATAAACACTCCTTTGAAATGATTCTTACCTCATACTTAAGTTGAAGATATATGTACTTGAGCAGATTTGTATTCAAAGTCAATTTTCTTTGCTATCAAAAAAGCCACAACTACCTATAGAGACTACGTTAATTGACTGTAATTACAAATTATTGTGTTTAGAAGAATAATTTTCTTAGAAAATAGAGAACAATAGTATATTGCTATTGCAATTTGCAAACCAGCAAACCAGTATAGATACAGTATTAGACAATATACCGCTAAGAAGTATATATGAAAGAACTTACGAGCTTTTATAATGAATTGCCTTTTCTTCAATTGATTAATCACCAACTGAGGACGTTCAAATGTAGGTTTTTTTATATGGTCCATTGGCAACACTTATTTAGAACGATGACAATTCTCGGAACAGGGATGTTGAAATATTTGTCATTTGCTTTTTTTATTATTAAATTTTTTGGAAAAATTTTAATAAAAATACTTTTTCATTTAATTTCTTTGTGCTTTATTACCATTTAAATAACGAAAAAACTGGTCATCACCGACAATAATTAAATTTGTGTGTTGATATTTTGAAGTGGTGCAACCAGGTGATATTTGAGCGGGTTTTGTCCATGTACGACATTTTTCATAATTGATTG
>JARSSU010044749.1:0-2500 GCA_029619165.1 Eurosta solidaginis
TTTTTGTTTTTCTGTTGTTTTTTTGTTTGCTTTGTTCTTTGTGTGTCTGTTGTGTGTGTGTGTGGGTGTTTGTTTTGTGTTTGTGTTTTTTTGTGTGTTTTTTTTTGTGTTTGTGTGTGTGTGTGTTTGTTTTTTTTGTTTGTGTTGTGTTTTTTTGTTTTTTTTTGTGGTTTTTGTTTTTGTGTTTTGTTTGTTTTTTGTTGTTTTTTTGTGTTTTTTGTGTTTTTTTGTTTTTTTTTGTGTTTTGTTTTTTTGTGTTTTGTTTTGTGTGTGTTTTGTTTTGTGTTTTGTAGTTTTTGTTTTGTTTTGTGTGTTTTTTTTGTTGTGTTTTGTGTTGTTTTGTTTTTTGTTTTGGGTGTTTTGTTGTTGTTTTTGTGTGTGTGTGTTTTGTGTTTTTTTGTGTTTGTGTTTTGTGTTTTTTGTTTTGTTTTGTTTTGTGTGTTTTGTTTTGTGTTTGTTTTGTTTTGTTTTGTGTTTTTTTTTGTGTTTTGTGTGTGTGTTTTGTGTGTTTTTTTGTTTTGTGTTTTGTGTTGTTTTGTTTTGTTTTGTTGTTGTTTTTGTGTTTTTGTTTTGTTTTTGTTTGCTGTTTTTTTGTTTGTTTTTTGTTTTTTGTTGTGTTTTTTTTGTTTTGTTTTTGTGTTTTGTTTTTGTTTTTTGTTTTTGTTTTTGTGTGTGTGTGTGTGTTTTGTGTTTTGTGTGTTTTTTTTGTTTTTTGTCTGTGTTTTATGTGTTTTTGTCTTTTGTTTGTGTGTGTTTTGTGTGTTTTTTGTGTTTTTGTTTTTTTGTTTGTGTTTTGTGTTTTTTGGTGTTTTTTGTTTTGTGTTTTGTGGTTTTTGTTTTGTGGTGTTTTTTTGGTTTTTTGTTTTGTTTTTTGTTTTTTGTTTTGTGTTTTTTTTTGTTTGTGTTTTTGTGTTTTTTTGTGTGTTTTTGTGTTTTTTGTGTGTTTTTGTGTGTTGTTTTTGTTGTTTTTTTTGTTTTGTTTTGTTTTGTTTGTGTTTGTGGTGTTTTTCTGTGTGGTGTGTGTGTTTTTTGTTTTGTTTGTTTTTTTTTGTTTTTTTTGTTTTGGGTGGGTTTTGTTTTGTTGTGTGTGTGTGGTTTTGTTGTTTGTGTGTTTTGTGGTTGGGGTTGGTTTTTGGGTTGTTGTGTTTTTTTTGTGTTGTGTTTGTTTTGGTTTTGTTTTTTTTGTTTTTGTGTTGTTTTGTTTTTGTGTTTGTTGTTTTTTGTTTTTTTGGTGTGGTTGGTTTTTTTGTGTTTTTTTGGGTGTTGTGTGTTTTTTGTGTGTTTGTGTGTTTTTTTGTGTTGTGTTTTTGTGTGTTTTTTTGTTTTGTGGTTTTTTTTGTGTTGTTTTGTTTTGTTTGTTGTGTGTGTGTTTTGTTTTGGTGTTGTTTTTGTTTTTGTGTGTTGTGTTTTTTTGTTTTGTTTTTGGTGTTTGTTTTGTTTTTGTGTTTGTTTGTGTGTTTTTTTGTGTTGTGTTTTGTGTTTGTGTGTTTTTGGTTGTTTTTTTTGTTTGTTTTGTGGTTTGTTTTGTGTTTTTGTTTTTTGTTTGTGTGTGTGTGTGTTTTTTTTGTGGTTTTGTGTGTTGTGTGTTGTTTTGGTGGTGTGTTGTGTGTGTTGTGTTGTTTTTGTGTTTTGTGTGTGTGTGTTTGTTGTGTTTTTGTGTTTTGTGTGTGTGTGTGTTTGCTTTTGGGTTTCTTGTTTGGTGTTGTGTGTGTTTTTGTGTGTTGTCTGTGTGTTTTTTGTTTTTTGTGTTTGTGTTTGTTTTTGATTTTTTGTTTTTGTGTGGTTTTTTGTGTGGTTTGTGCGTGTTGTGTTGTTTTGGTTGTGTGTTTGTTTTGTGTTTTTGTTTTATGTGTGTTTTTTGTTTGTGTGGTTTTTTGTTTGTGTTTGTGTCTGTGTGTTGTTGTGTTTTTTGGTGTGTTTTTTTTGTTGTGGTGTTTTGTGTGTGTTGTTTTGTTTTTGTGTGTGGTTTGGTTTTTGTGTTTTTGTGTTTTTGGGATGTTTGGTTTTGTTTTTCTGGGTGTTTGGTTTGTTTGTTGTGTTTGTTGTGTTGTTTTTGGGTTTTTTGTTTTGTTTTTTGTTTTTTTTGTTTTGTTGTTGTGTTGTGTGGGGTTTGTGTTGTTTGCGTTGTGTTTGTGTTTTTGTTTTTTAGTGTTTTATGTGGTGACAGTTTGTTTTGTTTTTGATTTTTGGTTGTGTTGTTATTTTTTGTTTTGTTTTGGTGTTTTGTATTTTGTAGTTGTTTTGTTTTTGTGTTTTTGTGGGTTTTGTGGTAGTTGGTTGTGTTTGTGTGTTGTTTTTGTGGGTTTTGTAATATTCTTTTTGTGTGTTGTGTTTTTTGTCACTTTTGTTTTTTGGTTTGTGGTTGTTGTTTTTGTGTTTTGGGTGTGTGTGTTTTTTGTTTTGGTGTGTTTGTGTTTTTTGGTGTTTGTTGTTGTTTTTGTTTTGTTTGTGTGGTGTTTTTGTGTGTGAGTGTGTTGTTTTGTTTTTGTGTGTTTGTTGC
>JARSSU010044749.1:10000-13261 GCA_029619165.1 Eurosta solidaginis
TTGTTTTTTTGTTTTGTTTTGTGTGTGGTGGTCTGTGTGTGTGTGTGTGTGTGTATGTGTTTTGTGTCTGTGTGTTTTTTTTTTGTTTTTTTTGTTTGTTTTTTTGGTGTGTTTTGTGTTTTGTGTTTTGTGTGTGTGTTTTTGTGTGTGTTGTGTTTTGTTTTGTTTTGTGTCTTTTGTGTTTTGTTGTTTTCTGTTTTGTGTGTTTTTTCTTTTGTTTTGTGTTTTGTTTTGTGTTTTCTGTGTTTTCTTTTTGTGTTTTGTCTTTTGTTTTGTGTTTTGTTTTGTGTCTCTGTTTTTGCTTTTCTGTGTTTCTTTTTTTGTGTGTCTGTTTTGTTGTTTTGTTTTGTTTTGTCTTTTTTTGTCTGTGTTCTCTCTCTGTATCTGTCTTTTGTCTCTCTGTGTCTGTTCTCTTTTCTTTTCTCTGTTTGTCTTTTCTGTTTTCTGTTTGTCTCTGTCTTTTCTTTCTTTTCTTCTCTCTTTTTATTTTATCTATTTTATTTTATTTCTATATGTCTGTCTCTTTTCTTTATTTTTTATTTTCTCTTTTCTTTTATTTTCTCTTTTTTTTCTCTGTCTTTCTTTTCTTTTGTCTATGTATGATTTATTTCTTCTTTTGTTTTTCTCTCTCTTTTATTTCTTTTTTTTGTTTTGTTTTCTTTTTCTTTTGTATGTTTTATTTTTCTTTTTGTCTGTTTTCCTTTTATCTGTTTTCTTTTCTGTTTTCTTTTCTTTTGTTCTCTTTTGTTTTCTTTTCTTTTGTCTTCTTCTCCTGCTGTTTGTGGTCCTGTCTGTCTCTTTTTTCTCTTTTTTGTTTCATCGTTGTTTTTTCTCCTCTGTTGTTTTTCTGTATCTTATGTTTTATCTTTCTCTATGGTTTTTTGTTGTGTTCTTTTTTCTCTTTTTCTCTCTCTTTTTCTACTTTTTGTCTCTGTCTTGTTGTATCTTTCTGTTTCTTTTTGTTTTTTGTATCTTTTATCTTTTCTCTGCTTGTGTTTTTTCTGTGTTTAGCTGTGCTTTCTTTCTGTGTGTTTTTTCTATGTAGTTTCCTTTCTTCTTTTATCTCTCTCTCTTTTCTTCTCTCTGTTTTCTCTTTATCTGTTCTTTTATCTCTTTTTTATCTCTTGTCTCTGTCTTTTTTTCTCTATCTGTTTTGTTTTTTTGTGTTTTCTGTCTCTTTTGTTTTTTTTGTGTTGTATCTTGTCTGTCTTTTTTATCTTTTGTGTTCTGTCTCTCTCTCTCTGTTTTTTTTCTGTGTTTTGTTTTTTTTTCTCTCTTTTTATATATCTCTCTCTCATCTATCTTTTTTTTCTCTCTCTTTTCTGTTTTCTATTTTTATGTTTTTCTCTTTTGTTTTCTTTATTTTATTTTTTCTCTATCTGTTTTATGTATCTCTTTTTTTCTTTTTCTCTCTCTTTTTTTGTCTTCTCTTTTTGTTTTCTTTCTTTGTCTCTATTTCTTTTTCTTTTTGTATCTTTATCTCTCCTGTCTCTATCGTCTTTCTATAATCTTTTTGCTTTTTCTCTCTCTCTCTGTCTTCTGTGTTGTGTTATTCTCTCTATATTTAATTGTCTTAATCTTACTCTTCTTTCTTTTTTCTTTTCTTTTTGTATTTTGTTTTTTCTTGTTATTTTTTCTCTTTTTTCGTTTCTTTTGTTTTTTGTTTTCTTATGTCGTCTTTTGTGCTCGCTTTTCTTTTTTCTTTTCTTTCTATTCTATTTTTTGTTTCTTTTTTGTTTTTTTTTTTTTTTTTTTTTTTTTTTTTTTTTTTTTTTTTTATTTTTTTTATTTTTATTTTTTTTTTTTTTTGTTTTTTTTTTTCTTTTTTTTTTTTTTTTTTTTTTTTTTTTTTTTTTTTTATTTTTTTCTTTTTTTTTTTTTTTTTTTTTTTTTTTTGTGTTTTTTTTTTTTTTTTTTTTTTTTTTTTTTTTTTTTTTTTTTTTTTTTTTTTTTTTTTTTTTTTTTTTTTTTTTTTTTTTTTTTTTTTTTTTTTTTTTTTTTTTTTTTTTTTTTTTTTTTTTTTTTTTTTATTTTTTTTTTTTTTTTTTTTTTTTTTTTTTTTTTTTTTTTTTTTTTTTTTTTTTTTTTTTTTTTTTTTTTTTTTTTTTTTTTTTTTTTTTTTTTTTTTTTTTGTTTTTTTTTTTTTTTTTTTTTTTTTTTTTTTTTTTTTTTTTTTTGTTTTATTTTTTTTTTTTTTTTTTTTTTTTTTTTTTTTTTTTTTTTGGTTTGTTTTTTTTTTTTTTTTTTTTTTTTTTTTTTTTTTTTTTTTTTCTTTTTTTTTTTTTTTTTTTTTTTTTTTGTTTTTTTTTTTTTTGTTTTTTTTTTTTTTTTTTTTTTTTTTTTTTTTTTTTTTTTTTATTTTGTTTTTTTTTTTTTTTTTTTTTTTTTTTTTTTTTTTTTGTTTTTTTTTTTTTTTTTTTTTTTTTTTTTTTTTTTTTTTTTTTTTTTTTTTTTTTTTTTTTTTTTTTTTTTTTTTTTTTTTTTTTTTTTTTTTTTTTTTTTGTTTTTTTTTTTATTTTTTTTTTTTTTTTTGTTTTTTTTTTTTTTTTTTTTTTTTTTTTTTTTTTTTTTTTTTTTTTTTTTTGTTTTTTTTGTTTTTATTTTTTTTTTTTATTTGATTTTTTTTTTTTTTTTTTTTTTTTTTTTGGTGTTTTTTTTTTTTTTTTTTTTTTTTTTTTTTTTTTTTTTTTTCTTTTTTTTTTTTTTTTTTTTTTTTTTTTTTTTTTTTTTTTTTTGCATGTTTGCTATTTGTCTGTCTGTTTCTGTATTCTTTTGTTTGTCTTCTTTTTATTTTTCTGTCTGTTTATTTTAGCGCTAGATATTTTGTCATTTTGTTTTTTCATTTTTGCCTGATGGTTATTTGCTCTTGTTTTTGTTTTCTTGTCTTCTTTGTGCTTCTCTTTGCCTTTGTTTTCGTGTGCTTTTGATTGTTACTTTAGTAATATCTGTTTTGTCTTATTTTGTCTGTTTTAGCTTATATCGTTTTCTTTTTTGCTTCCTATACTGTCTGCTCTTTTTATCATTTTGTATTTTTTCATGTGTTTGTGTTATTCCTTCTTTTGTTTTTTGTTTTTCATTTCCTTTATCCTTTGGTGTTTATTTTTTGTTTTTGTCTTTCTTTTTCGTTTGTTTCTGTCTGTATTTGTTTTCTCTGTTTTCTATGTTTTGTATTTTCTATCTGTATCTCTGTTTTCTTTCTTTTAGTTTTTTCTCTTTTCTGTGTGTGTATTTTTTTTTTTTGTTTTGTGTGTGTTTTCTGAT
>JARSSU010044751.1:0-32196 GCA_029619165.1 Eurosta solidaginis
TTGTGAAAGTATTACTCATTCTATCAAACGGCCATCCCGATACCTTTTTATTACTTGGTCTGTAGTTGGCCTCCTTTAGCTAAAATTGACTTCCGTATTGTTATATTTATTTTATTTTGCACTAATACTTACAAATAGTACTTCAGCAGTTGTTAATCTCTACAGTTATATTTTGATGTTCTTTCTATTTAAGGAAATGAAAGTTTACAAATTTCGGAATTAGTAGCACAGTATTGAAGGATGGTTGATTTAAATTGTGTTGTGTATCCAAAGTTCTGATCCATAGCCCATTGTCGTACCTCTAAACGATAAGCGGACCTTACTGAACCAGGTACCAGCGGCTCGTCCACTTCGCTAGAGTCAATAAATTTAACTATCGCTCATCTAGCTGCGTGAGTGCCTAACAATAATGAGTGACCAGTGAGAACTTTGTCAAGAGACGACATCTGCCATACCGTTATTAAGGGTATCGAAAAAAGTGCGATGCTTGCATGGAATTTACAAAGAGAACCACATACAGAGGTATGCGTACCGACTAATCTTCGTAGAATGTGGGCGTGAAGCCGCAGCGATACACCCTCAGGTGGCACGTCAGCGTTAATCAGTGGCGGTGCGACAAACGTGCTTGCACGCTGCGCACTCAGCGTATCTCTGGTATCTCGAAGGTACACGAATAGAGTGGATCGTGTGTTTACTTTTTTTTTTTTGTTTTGTTTTGTGGTGGTTTGGTGGTGGGGTGGTTGTTTGGTTTGGGAGTATTAATGTAAAATTTGTGTAATAGTTCTATTGGAGGGAACTGTGTGTGATGTGACTTTATTCCAGACAGGCAAAGTTTTACGTATGAGTGGGATGTAGCAATATTTAAATATTGAAAAATTACATTACTGAGTGGTCGTAACATTGTTTTTTTTGTGGTTGTGGGTGTGTGTGGTTTTTGTTTTTTCATATGTCTCTAAAGTGTGTTTATTGTGTGTTGGACATTTTTGAGTTGAACTGATGTCATAGTCGCTTTTTACTAACTCAGTTGCACGTGCTGATTCGTTTGTCAATACAGCTTTATACTTCGTTTATTGCATCGTGTTTACTTTGCCGCTGTAATTCAATTTAGTTCGGGTACATCGGTGTGTTGCTAGCGTCAGAAGGACTGATCATGACGTTACATCATTATTGCACTGTTAGTCTTACCGTATTCCAATGTAGGGTTTTACCGTATAACCAGTAGCGTGACTTTCTTGCTCAATAAGAGCAATTGAGTACGTGAACTGCTCGTTGTGCTCGATCGAAGCGGTTATTCATCTCAGTCGAAGCATGACTATGTAAACTGTGTGTTCGTGCGATAAGTGCTTGATATTCTTATGTTTGCATACGCACTAATACAAATTTTGGTGCGCTGTCGCACTTAATAACCTTAAAGCATGAATAGAATAATATGCAGCTAGAGCATCACTGGTACCATATAATGCCGATCAGCTCACCAGAGTGCTTGCCTGGCGGCCTCGCTATCCGAGAAAATAATATCCACGGTCAGGTGCCAATCAATGTACCGCATCGCAAGTCTTACCACCTCTTGAAGACCCAGGTCCGGTGAAAAGATACCACCGCCCACCGTGCCCCATCAAGATTTAAGGTCATCGCTGTACAATCATAGTGACGCGCGCTTGAACACCATATTGCCTATTTACCATTCTATTCTCATGTGGGTATGCACACTGTGTGATTTCTAGTGGAAAGATTGCTAGGAGCGTCGCAATACCAGTGCCAGTACTGGTACTGAACTGGGCACTGAGTAGGTCACAAAACAAAGATCGATATCGCAAATGGACCACCATATCTGCAAAATGACGGTTTCTCTTTCATTCGCAGGGCTGCTATCTCCAGATCAAGTGGTGGTAGATTGTTCATGAAAACACTGGTGAGAGCAAGATCTGGCCGAAAAGCTCTGGATGATATATTGCTTGAAATCAAATGATGTGAGAGATGCGCGGAATAAGGGGCGTGACGAGGAAGAGGTGGACGATTTAAACAGAATGTACTGGCGAAGATAGAAAGAGACACAAACCGCGAACGCAGAGAAGGAAGGAAAAAGGGGAAGTAAGGAGCGAGAAAAATAAGAGCAAAAGGGCTAAAAAAGGAGAGACGGTGCGTTATAGGGGTGAAAAGGGTAGTGAGAGTAAGGTTTAAGCAAGCTTTAATAGTCTGTGTAGTGTGTAAGTTTGTGATGTAAGAGTAGTTTTACGAGTGAACGATGGTAAAAGAATTGTCGATATAAAATGTTGCTAGTGTTTGTAATGGAACCGAATGTTGAAACGGAAGGAAAGTAAGGAATTACGTAAAAGGAGGGTTATGATTCATAGAAGAGATTGGTCCGTTGGGTGTTTGTTTTGGTTGTGGTGGGGGGGGGGGGGGGGGGGGGGGGGGTGTGGTGCGATCCGTGGGAGCGTGTTCACGGGAACACACCTAGCGATGTGGCGAAGGTTGCGATGAAAATTATCGAAAACAAGAAGGAAATGACAGACCGGCGATCACTAAGGAAAAAAGATCCTTTTTTTTAACTACCACGTTTTCTGCAGACGACACGAAAAGAAGAAAATTTCAATTAAGTGGATGGCACGCGTCCGGAAAGGCCAATGAGAATACAGCAATAAGTGTGTAATAGATACTCGTGTGGACTTGGCATTTCAGTACAAGCCAACAAAATTTGAAACAAGTGAAGTGACGATTATTGTACTACGAAATTGATATCAGCAACCATAACCTAAAAGTCTAATGAGTTGTGAGGCTTTGACTAAATGTGGGTGGTTGGTGGGTTTGTTGGGTTTGGTGTTTTGTGGGTGTTGTTGGGTTGGGGGGGGGGTGGGTGGGGGGGGGGGGTGTGTGGGGGGGGGGGGGGGGGGGGGGGGGGGGGGGGGTGGTTTTTGTTTTTTTTGGGGGGGGGGGGGGTGTGTTTGGTCCAAAACGAAGACAAAATGAAGCCGGAACCATAGCGGACGGGTCACGTGTTAGGCAAATTTGCTATAGAGTTATAGCGGGTTGTTAGCGACGAGATATGGACGTCTTATCGATTTTTCATCGAGTGTGTTATAGAGGACAGGTGTTGAATGAAGTCTATCGATATATACGTTAAGTTTTTTTTGTTATCGGCGATGTATCGCAAACATCGATTTATTATGGAAAAGGTATAGAATTACTATCGCGAAAAGTTATTGATATGTTATCGAAATTTTGTCGATTTGTCATCGGAGTGCTATCGATTTGTTTACGGTTTTAAGTCGGTAATAAGCCGATACGAAACCATATAGAAGCTGATGACACTCGCCGCTTTAGCACAAACGATAACTCGACGAAATTTTCGCGATCGATGATAAGCTAGACAATAAAACAATAACTGCTCAGCGTATCGTATCGACTTTTACGATTACTATAGTACTCACACGCGCCATTTGTTGACTCTCTCAAGAAAGTGTTTCATATACTCTTATATTCTCTTGTTATTAACAAGGTTATTGTGCGTTAGCTTTTTTCCAGAACGAAACATTTCAGGATACTACGCTGGAATCAAGAGCAGTCAGAGAGTTAATTCAATCCCCAATATAATCCAATAAACCTCAGCCTTTTTCGGCTAGTAGGTTTACTTGACCTGAATGTGCGATGTAGCACTTTGTGAGATATGCTACTTCCATCAACACGCTTAATACTCCTGATTATACTGAATCATTGCTTAAGCAATCAAAACATGTGCTGAGTTACCACATAAATGATAGTTAGCTTATAATAATCTTAGATGTCAATCATAATTTGTAAGACTACATTTTACATATTTTTTTAATAGTCAATCTCTCTCTAGTAAAATTTCATCAATCGCTAGTTTGTGGAACATTTTTAAATTGTTTTATCATTTCTTCATCTCAATATTATCTACTGCCAAGATACTTGTTTTATGTGACGACGTTTTTTCTACCTGCATATACTTGTGTACATATGTATACGTGATAGATTTAAACACTTCTTTGTGACAGCAACAAGTTCAAGAGCATTAACGCGACAGATACGTCAAATTATTCAGCAAACACACGAAAACCACAACATTAATTTGCTTTAAGGTCTGTGTGTGTGTCAAGTCAGAATGTGCAATATGTATCTTGCTGTAATAAATATTTGTGTTGACTAATATATTTTACAATTAATATCAAGTTCGTAGTGCAATGTTAAGCAGCATTGTTCGTCTTACCACTAATGACATTTATGCCTTACCCTTTTTGAGTATAGATGCTACACAAAAAGCGTTAAAAATTAGTTAAAGTCTAATACTTAGATGAGTATAGTGTGTATATTATTATTGTGTATCTTCTTTACCACAACTCAACAACAATAGCCATATTAGTGGCGTAGTACTACCTGGTAGTAAGGACAGTCAAATGAACGTTTTGCTCTTTCGTACGTTTTACTTGGGTAGCAAAAATATATATTTGCTCGTTATGTACAATTATGTTTCCTTTGTTGTTGCTATTTTTGTGTTCATCTGCTCTCGTCTCAATTTGTAAGTGGTATTTCTGTACGTTTGTATGTGTAGTGAGATCGATGGTGTTACCGTTTTGATCTTTTCGCGTGAAGTGAAGATACCATAAAGCAACATATTTATGCTCAGCACTTGAACTAAAATACTTAAGCAGTATATTTAATATTTCCTTTATTTAGCGCTCGAGGTATGCGTTAAGAAGTACTCCAAAAGACCTAAGTAAGCGTGCTACTAAAATGTACATCCATTCATAAATGCGCATAGAAAATGTTTCTCTCATAAAAAGGATCAAGTGCAACGTAAACTAATAATAGTGGAATTACCAACAACATACCAACAAACTTACTCAGCTTTTAGAGGAATCTGTAAGAAGCTGAAATAGATTACACTAACGCAAGACTAATCGTTTCAATCATAGTACTAGTTTATCGTTAAAGAAACACAAGTGAATCCTACATGTAAAGTAAAAAACGTGCACATATTTCTATAACTTGTAGCCGACATATCCTAAGCAGTGCTAACAGAGTATAATATTTTCAAAACTTTTTGAAAGCGTATCGGAACTATCAAACTAAAAGAAGATGCTAAATTAATTCACTATGACAGTTAGTTACTAACCTGTGGAAGCAAGCTGGGAATGTATTGAAGTACATAAATTAAAATGAAAGCGCACCTTCCGACGTTATACAACGAAATAAAAAAGGCAAGTAAACACTTAAACAATAACTAATGAAATAAAAAAATTAATACAACATTTTAAAAATGATAAATAATCACAGCTTACATAAAAAACTAAAAAAAATTTTAATTAAAATAATATCGTAAAAATAAAACTTAAATAATAGGCTAGGTCAGGTTGAACTGGCCGGTCCATGAGGACGCTCACATAGACTGATGCGTCCGGTAGTGTTATCGAGAAGTTTGTTTACGACCAAACTGAAAAACCCTATCAAAAACCAGGATCTAGGTTATAAAATAACTCCGTCCTCTGGGACAAATACTAGAAGCTACTCTAGGACTTAAGCCACTGCTGCTTCTAGATCTGACAGCTGTATCACTCCTAATAGCCGGAGTCTTAGCCTACATATGCAGGGTACGAGCACAGAAGTGCTCGATCGTTCCTCCTCCAACCCGCACTTCCTACATCTGCTATCACTGACCAAGCTAATTTAAAGGCATGTGACGCCAGAAGGCAGTGTCCAGTCAGAATACCGTCATGAGTTACAGTCCTACTCTTTTTAATGATAGAAGCAACTGTGTTAGTCTAAGGTTGTAAGAATAACATACCTTCGACACTTTACAGCCGCGCTTGAACCCGGTCTTTCCCGCTTGTTCGATCATGTGCACTCACGCCTTCGCTAATCTCGCCCAGTCTAATTGGGACGTCTACGGAGCAAGCTTCAAGGATGCGCCCTTTTTAGCTAGTTTGTCCGCATTCATTCCCATATGCCCTGGAACCAATATAGATGTATGCTTCTCCTGTCCCATCTCTCCAGAGACCGCTTACACTCTAACACGCATTTATAGGCTGTGCTATGCGAGATTATTGCCTTAATTGCTGCTTGACTGTCATATAAAGTTAACACGGTTGCAGCTTAAGCTATTCTCTTCCAGGTTTCTACTGCTTGGTACAGGCTAATATTTCCGCTTGGAACACGCTACAGTAATCCGGCAGCCTGTAGGATCTGCTGAGTTTCCGGAATCAGCGCAATATACCGCAGACCTACGCCTTCACTACTTGGAACCATCGGTGTACACATGTATCGCCTCGTCCGCCATTTGCGCACGTTGCGCCAACGTCCCCTCTATTGTTGGCTTAGATCTCCCTCGAAGCGCACAATGGAATCAGGAGTCTGTTGTCTTGTGATGATGACGCTATAGTACTATGGCTATGTCGGCACCAAGCTGCCCTTAAGCACCGAGCCTGGGTGTGCGGTCGTTAATGCTTTGTTCTTTGCTACCAGGTCTACACGGTGGATGTGTAGAATGCATATTGCAGCCGTCGGGTGTTGTTTTCAGTGGCTCCGTAATGCTACGCCATCGATAGTCTGCATACCCCCTCTAATTTTTTGAGGTCATGTTGTTTTTGTGTGGTTGTTCCCCAGCAACACGAACTCTAGTATAGAATAGGGCTTACAATCGCTGTAAAAACCCATGAGAAAGAGAGGGCGATAGCCCCACGTACACCCCAGCATCCTGTACATGCATAGAGTGCCGTTGAGGCCTTCAAGACAAAAATTTGGGAAAATTTCAAAAAATAAAAATTTAACGAAAAAATAGGATAATAATGAAAACTAAAAAAAATTAAATGCGTAAAACTAAAAAATGTACTGTAAAGTATGTAAATAAAACCATAAAAAAATAATCGAATAATAATTTGTTGTTAGCCAAAAATAAAAAAAGACCTTCCAAAATAATGTTTAAAAACAGACAAATTTAGATAAAATTTAAAAGAAGAGATTAATTAACTAAAATTAAAACAGATCTAAAAAAAACTACGCATGACGTTAAGAAAAGAAATGCAAAACATTTTGAGAAATAAACTAAGATGCGAGAGATCTTATATTATATTAAAAAACTTACAGACAAATAAAAAATAAAAACAAATCATAAAAACGTAAACACATATATATATAAGCATGAAGGTAGTATAGACAAATATGAGAGTATGAAATAAAATAAATACATAAACTTACGAAGCCAATAGAAAAATTAAGACATATGAAATAGGATTAAAGTAGAAAGCAATGACGAACACAAAGCAAAATACATAGTATTCATTTAAATAGCATAGAAGCGCCTCTAAACGACATCAAATTGCGATAAGAAGTTACCTAGAGGTAAAACAAGATAAATTAATAGAAAATAAGTAGCAGGAAACTAAAACATCATAAACGGAAAAACATTAAAAATGACAAAGATCTTATAAAAAGTAAATAAATTAAAAAAATTCGTAACAGAAAAATGTATAAAGTAAATAAAGTAAAATACATATTGGATTATTACTGGGTGGTTCCCAAAGTTTTTAATGACAAAGTTTATCCAATTTTTCAACAAAGAAAACAATTTATTCACATAAGCCATAAGAAAATTAAATTAAGAAGTTAAAAAACAGTTGTTTTATACATAAAAATATTTAAAGCATCCTAAAATAATTCTACCTTAAAACTAATTACACGCAGGAGAAAATTTAAATTTACATCGAATATACTATTTCTTTGTGTAAAAAAATGTAATTGAAAATTTTTTGAAAAACGGTAAAATAACGAGTACATATAAACAGAATTAAAAAAAATGCCTTAAAAAGTTGTAAGATAAAAGTGAACAAAAATTATGAAGAGAATGAAGCAATTGAAAAATAAAAATAGTAAAGTAAACTAAGAAGTAGGAGCAGTATAAAAACTAAAAGAGTAATTATTAAATTGAAAACACATACAATTCTTGTTAAAAAACTACACTAAAGAATAACACAAAATTTATAAAACTAAACACATAAAAACGATAAATAAAAATAGAAACTAAAAATAACGAAAAGTGGAGCATGTAAGAAATACAAAAATAGTTAATAAGAATTTGAAAATAACAATTGGATGTGTTATAAATACATAGATTACAAGCTTAGAAAAAGATTAAAAATGAGTAATAGTATAAAGTTAGAGTAAAAAATTTTACATAAAAATAAATTTTAAATGTGAGACATAGTAAAAAATAGTACAATAAAAAAGTACGAAGAAAAAACGGTAAAACAAAATAAGCTAAAAAAATTAAATAAAAAATAAAACAAAATGAATAAAAAATAATAATATTAAAACAAAATAATAAAAAATAACAAAAAAAATGTTATAAAAGAAAAAAATGAAAATAAAATAAAATAAAACATAAAAGATAAAAAAATTGTATCAATTCTTTGTTTTGTTAAAATGCAAATAATTAAATAATAAAAGATAAATTAAATAACATCATAAAAAGAAGAGAACATAACAAAAGCTGAAAAACTATTTTTAACCTAATAATAAATAAACTTAAAATTATTTGAGTCATATTTTACACTGTACGAATTACATCTTAGTAACATTTGAAAATTGGTTACCTGGATGATATAGAACGTAAACATTTAACCCCGACTATCGGATTTTACGGGGGCTTTTCCTCTCTTCCGTCTCCATAGAAAAGGGTCTGATGAAGTATCGCCGGGTCCCGAACATACAATCCACCCTCCCTGCGTTTGAAAACTTGTGTTAAAAATTTTCAATAGAAAAATCTTCAATGTCTTAAAAAAATATTGCAAACTTTTACTATGTGCTTCAAAAGATGTACGGATATAGGTACTCCACATTAACGATGTTTTTGGATTGCCTCTCATCTACAAGTAACGTAGTAACGAAGGACCGTTAAGAAACACAAACTGGATATATATTTCACCGTTAAAAGAGTAAAGTTGTTCATGCTACGCTATATTTATGTTTACGAGCGATGTTCTATTTTCTATGTAACCAGTTTTTCATAATTTTGGCTACCCAACAACTAAAAACTAATCAGAAAATCTAACCAAATTCAGACATCTAGTCAATAAAAAAATAATATAAAAAAGCATCCATTATAAAATATGTCCTCACTCCTACAAATATCTACACAAGTTCTATTACTCTGCATCTGCTTCATTTCTTTACACCGAGCACGAAAGCTTTGAATTCCTAAGCAAACTTCGACAAAAAAAATCAGATACAATTTTAGCACTCTAATTGGACAAAAAACCTTGGATGATTTGCATGAAGCGGGCAAAGGAAATGTGACTCGTAACTGATTTGGATCGCCAGATGCGTACATCTCTTCGTAGACTTGCGACGTTATTCATGAAGCGCAGCAACGAGCATATGCTGAGTTGTATGAAAAAATCGTGCACAAGGAAAAATGCAAGAGATCTACCAGAAACAGAACCATTTCCTTGTGATCTAAGTTATGCACGTTCAACTTTTCCACCCACATCAGTGCATGAGTTACGTCCGGGAGATATCGATGTAATCGCCTCAATCGGCGACTCACTTTCAGCTGGTAATGGTATTATGTCCGATCGTGTGCTGCACATATTAAATGAGTTTCGCGCATTTTCATTCGCCGGTGGTGGTTACGGCGATTGGCGTTCATATTTGACTTTGCCTAATATATTGAAAGTAATTCAATCCCAATCTTTATGGTTATGCCACTGAAAATGAGCTAACTATTGATAGTACATCACATTTGAATATCGCCGAACCAATGATTATGTCACGTGATTTACCATATCAGGTGAGCGTACTCATCGAGCGCATGCGTCAAGATCCCAACATTGATGTCAAAATCATTGGAAATTGCTTACTATTTTTGTGGGCAACAATGATATTTGTTCGGATATGTGTCATCATACGAATAAAACCGAATTCCTGCAACGTCATGATTGGATTTGCGCCGTGCATTCACTCTACTGCGTGATAATCTCCCGCGAATGGTGGGTTAATTTGATGACTGTGCCCAATCTAGTCGCTACGCTTCACCAAATGCAAAATGTACCCTTAAGTTGCTTTGCTGTCCACCATCTCGCTGTCATTGTTTATTTAGTCATAATGTTGGTGAACGTGAATTGCTGCAGGATTATGAGTTTGTCGAACGTTGGCATGAAGTGATCAGTATATCGCTCAACTACCCGAGTTTCAAACCAATGATTTTACTATACTCTATCAACCGTTTATTGCGCATATGAATGCACCGAAAAAGGATAATGGTGAAGTGGATTATCGTTACTTTGCAAGCGATTGCTTTCATTTTAGTCAGCTGGGTCATGCATCTCTGGCGAATACTTTGTTAATAGTATGATGCAGCCTATGGGTCGAAAGTCAGTGCAGCCGACGCCAGCGTTTGGGTATTTTGAGTGCCCTACCGAGGAGCGCCCATTTATAGCAACACTCTACAATAGTTGGCAAAGCACGTGATACTTGAGACATTGCAGATTTTATGTATGTGATTTGTGAAATAAAAAATATTGTCGTGTTTTGTTAGAAGCCAAAAATTATTTATAATTATATACTAATTAAAAAAAGTATTGAATTCACCTTCAGTTGAAATTTGATTTCCCTATATGTTTTTAGCGGTAAGTCCTTAAAAATCTTACGTAGACTGTATATCGCAAGACGTGTACACCATCTTGCGGCATTTGAATCTCACACAATCTGACCGAATGGTAATAACATGCCACTTTGTCTACCTTTATTTCTATCACTTATCTCCTCACCCCCGTTTGACTACAACTCCGCTTAAGACTAATCTTGTCTCCATCAGCCTCTTTTACCTTCCGCCTTGATCCCTACTTCTCTCCTTATGCTGCTCTAATTAGTTTATTTATTGCCTCCTTCATATTCAGCAGGGACTTGGATTTGGACTAGGGGACTGGGAATAAGGGATGGAGAAGAATACGACAAACTAGAGAGAAGAAAAACGGGGGAAGGAGTAAGATACTGAGAAAGAGATAGAGGTAGACGAATATTAGCAACACTAAGTCGATACTAAGCAGTAACTTGTATCTACATAAACGAATCAATCATTATGTCTACACATATGTACGTACACGCAGCGGAGAGAAACGCACAAACACATGCAGTAGGCAATAATTTGTGCAAGTATCACTCACATATACACGCGCATATGAGAAGCTATAACGTGCATCTGTAGTTATAGCTGGTAACTAAGTGAAATTCTAGAAACGCCTAGAAGTATGTGAACGAGGAAATCGAAGAGTATAAAAGAGCGCCAGCTGAGGCATGGCAATCAGTTTGATTTAAGCACGCTATCTGTTGAGAAGTAGAAGTGTTATTGTGAAAGTAGTCTAATAAATACAATATTTCCATAATTGAATGTTGGAGTTATTTATTCAGCAATTTAGCGATACGAACGTTAGTAGAAGGTGTGAATTAAGCAGAGTTTCACTAAATTCGTTACAATATATAGGGATAGATGGAGCGGCAGACGGAAATACGGAGTGGGAGAAAGAGACACAAAGAAAGAGAAAGGCAGAAGTAGGAATGAATAAAATGATAAGGAAAAAGGCGAGCGAGGGGGAGGGAGAGCAAACTCTTCTTTTGTCTGATTGAGTTCTGACAAGGCATAAAGCTTTCATATATAAACACATACATCCTAATTACCATTAAAAACACGACTTGCAATGCAATTGTATTCCCTTACTCCCTATCAAACTGTCTATCTCTGTTAGGGTCATCCCTTTCACTCACACTTAAAGCAGTTGTCAACAACCAACGCCCACTTTGATTTTAATTTAAAAATTGTGCATACTTTTTAATTTGTTTTGTTTTAAAAATATTTAATTAATGGAAATATATTAAAAAATAAAGAAATTGCTTATGAAGCGAGAAAAACGAACCAAAGCACATACATACATACATATGTACATAGCAACGGGACAAAAATGTGAATGCTGTTGTTAAACTTGGCCATAATATAGTGTTACCGTTAAAACGGTGGAGGATAATCATAGGCAAAAATGTTGGCTGGCTATGCTGAGTGGGTTTATTGTTGGTGTATTCTGATGGCAATGGCAAATGCTGACAACGCCCGTCCGGCAACCGGACAACCGTACCCGCCCAACAAAAAAATGCCGCGCAAACATTAATGTACATATATATGTACGTATGCACATTTAAATAAAAAATCATAAAAATTGTGAAGCGCAAAGCAAAAAACAAAAAAAATGTGGGGATTAAAATTAAGGGCGAATAAAAAAATGTTTAAAAATTCGAAATCCTTGTCATGATTGCCAACAGATAGATATTGCGGCCAAAACCATTCGACGAATGCTTACTACAACAATGGGCGTGCATTTCATATGTATGTATGTATGTGTGTCTCAGCTTGAATTAATATGGTTTATTGCCATATGCAAACATAGAGAAGAGGCCATATTTGTGCTTGCTGTACTTTCATGTATGCATCAATCTGGCTTGTTGAGTGGATATGTATGTATGTGTGTGGAGCTATGGATTTGTCTATGAGTGTGATTGCTATTGCATGATTAAAGGGTCACAGCGGCTGCAAGAGAGGTATGGGCCAGATTTCACGTTATCTATATGTATATATGTTTGTATTATTCTACCTCCAGTTGTGTGCAATACATTGGCAATAAGAATCCAAATACACCAAAGATCCTTTTGTTAAATATAAAATGACTATATTTGTAAAAAGCTTAGAAAATTTCGCTTTGTATTTACTGACCGGTCCATGAGTACCCCACATCGACTGAATGAGTCCATAGTTTTTATAAGTATTTCGTAAACTTTCAAAGAGAATTCGAAGCAAATTTTAAAAATTTCAAACCTCTTAGACTTTAACCTGAATAGCCTAATAAAGCTTGAGACAGACTTTTCTTAATGCAAATATTTTCTTTAACGTTTTTAAAATATATTTTACCGTTTTTTACCCACCTTATAATCACACACTCTGTTTTTTTATTGATTTTTCATTATTTAAAAAAAATAAAAATTATGTTTTAAACGTTTATTTAAAGTTTTCTTTTAAAGTTTCTCTTCAAATTTTTTTTATCTATTTAAAAAAAAATAAAAATATTATGCTAGAATAATAACTTGCAAAAATTTTGAAATTTTTTAGTTTTTGAAGCTTTGTGTAAACGCCTCGATGTAAACTTGTGAAATTTGTAATATATTTCAAATTATTTCATGTTTTTAAGTTTTTAAACGACTTGGGTAAACTTTCTTGAAATGAATTTTATTTTTTAATATATTAAATTAGCATTTTTAATAGGTGAAAAAAGTATAAGAAAAAACAAAACCAAAAATATAATTCACAAAACTAAAATAATCATCAGGAAAAAAAATAAATGAATAAAAAATAAAATAGGTATTAAAATTAAAAATTAATAAAAAATAAGAAAGAGAAACAATAACAAAATTATATAAAACAAAATTTAAAATATCTGAAAATAACTCTTAAGTTGTAAAGTGTGTGAAATCTATTATATATTTCTTTTTGTTTTTAAACTAAAAAACTTTTTTTGTCAAACCTCAAAAACCTAATAATAAAAAAATGAAAACACAAAAGTTGAACCTTGAAGTTAAGCAAAAAAATCATTTTTCTTTAAATATATAATATAAAAATATTGGCCCGTAATCTTAGTCGAAATAAAATAGAGTTTTATTGGTTTAAACATGGTTCTAAATTAAATGTCATTTTAAGTCTGTTATAGTCGTACTTAAACACTATTTTATCTCTAAAAAAGTATTTTAAATTTAAAATGACAAGAGCCCGATTTAATTTTTTAAAATAGGTTTTAAGTTGGTGGTCTGCTGTCAAAAGTTGCGAGAAATTAAACAATTTGCTATTTAAACGCGATGAACTTAAATGGAAATGAAAAAAGGCTTCCCCGACAAGCAAATATACGTCAGGAGCTAATTTATTATACCTAGAATGCGTATTAATATGTTTGTGACGAAAATTACACAATCTTAAAATCTGCGATGGTTACTTGGCTCCACATATGGAAATCTTTAATTAAGACTATTGCGCATTCAAAGATATTTGTGAGTTTTGATATTTTAGTATCTTCTTTTGAGCAAAAAGTAGCATCCTATACTGATTTTGGCATTAAATTTAGAAATAAATATTCAATGAGAGGAATTATTTACCACAGGCGTCGATTTTTAATACATGTCAAAAAATTTTGGAGAGGTGTCAAATGACGCGTTTTAATTTCGGAGCAATAATCCGAAGGTGGCAAAACAATACTTGTTCTCTGTCAAGATATTTTTGCAAAAAAAAGTTTAAGACTTTCATGTGGTTGATGTAATTTTGGTGATATTGTTGTACACAAAACAGAATTAACTAAAAAGGTGTTTTGTGCTGATACAATTTTCACCAGTTTCGCAGCCGTTTCAGGGTAATTATTCGTTTTTTGTGAATATCTATTAATAAAAGAACATTTTCTTATTTCCAACTTCTAATTGCACTGGATCACAAATTCCAACTTTCTTTCTGCAACAGAGACGCCATTATGAAATTCCTATGTAAAATCACCCCCTGATTCCGAAAATCAAGGTTATTTTTAATTCTATGGTAACGTTTTTGAGATATTTATGAATTACCCTTATTTCAAAATTGGGTCCACTTAATCATATATATCTCAAGAACGAATTGAGCTATTCCAAAACGGGTTTTAAAAGGTAATGAAGCTTTGCTATAAACTGTGCATACAACACTTTTTGCGGGGCCCTGCAGATTCAAAGATAACGAACAATCATTACGGATTTTTTAAATTTTTTCTGTAAAAATATAAAAAAATTTGTACTTTGCGAGGAAGGATCTCGAAAACTTTTTATTTTTTTTGCAGATTTTTTCTCTCCAAGCTCTGTTTTATTACAAAAAAAAAGCTTTCATTCAACAAAATCGATGGACTAATACAAAAGTTATAAGCATTCAAGTAAATATTCCCATTTAATACTTAAGTACCCTACTGGTACATACATATATGTTAGTATTCGTATATCAGTTAGTTAGTTTTTGCAGATTTTTTTGTCTTCTCTCTAAGCTCTGTTTTATTACAAAAAAAATAAGCTTTCATCCAACAAAATCGATGGACTAATACAAAAGTTATAAGCATCAAGTAAATATATCCATTTAATACTTAAGTACCCTGCTGGTAGTTAGTATTCGTATATCAGTGAGTTAGCGAATATTAATATGTAGTCAAGTAAAAGATTACCATTTTTTATACGTGGAGTCAAGTAACCACGGTTGTAAGAAACAGGGTGAACTTTTAAAATTTCTAAAAAATTTCTTCATGCGGATACCCTATCCATGCTTATTTTAGCTGAAAACTGTGTTTAATATGTCTATGACAGACCAAAATTTTAAATCCCATTTTTAATTTAGGCAAGATTTTAACTAAAGAGTATTTTAGTAAGCGACTATGATTACGGGCCATTATGTTTAGATAATATTGTAAAATGACTTGTAAAATGAAAGCTGTTTTCTTTTTAGTTGTTAAAAGAAAACGAAAGAAAAAAACAACGACAATTACAATACAAACAACATTTACAAAAAAATAACCTTAAAGTATATTTGAAAACAAAAAAAATGTACCTTAAGTTAAAAAAAACAACAAACATCAGCAGCAAACTATAAAAAAATAAACATACTGCCTTGAGAAATTTATAATATATTTAAAATTTTAAAAAAATTATTTTATTTGTGGTATTTTATACTTTATATAATTTTATATTTATACATTTTTTAATGTTTTTATTTTTGATATTGTAAATACGCATTTTTAGTAGGTGAAAAGAGTATCAGCATTAAACTGAGCAAAAAAATTTAAATTCACAAAAATAAAAAAATTAGTTGTACAACACAAAAAATAGTTATCAGGAAAAAAAACGAAAAAAATTTTTTTTTAATTTAAAAAAAATACAAAAAAAAATCGAAAAATTAAAAATGGGAAAAGAAATTTGAAGAAAAGAAAAAGAGTATAAAAAAATACAAAAATTATAAAATAAATAAAAAAAATTAAAACAAAATAAGAAAAAAATTATATGAAATTTTTTTTTAAATATATATACATACGTATTATATTCTAAACTTGTGAGACATTTAAAATTTGTTTTTTTTTAATTATATTTAGTAATAAAAAACAAAAAATAAATAAATATCACAAAAGAAAAAACAACAGGAAAACATAAAAAATTCCATTTCACAAACGCACCCTTATGAAATAATAATAAATAAATAAATAAATAACTTAATAAAACATAATCGGAATCAAAACAAAACTTTTAACAAAAATAAAATAAAAAATTGCTAAATAAAAGTTAAAAAAGTAAAAAGTAGGTTTTTGAAAAGTACGTAACTCCCTCGTAAAGTAAGGAAATAAGTCAATTTCGTATACATAACTATTGCTTTTATACTGCACAACACTGTTTAAGTATGCACTTGTTTCCTCTCTCCCTCTCTGTGTTTGTGAAGAGTGTGTACATATGCCACAACATGTGCTCGTTTGCTGAATTAATGAATAAAAAAAATTTTAGCGAAAAAATCTGCAGCAAAAAAAAAGGTATTTAAAAAATGTTGCATGAAGCCGAACAGAAAAAAATGAAATCATATTAAAAATGCAACGCCACGCTGAAATAAATACACAACGTATAAAGGTAAAAGAATATTAAAAGTATTAAAAAATGAAAAAAATGGGGTAAACGCGAAAAAAGGACACTACAGCAACCTTAAATTTTGTTGTGCAATAAATGCGAAATGAAAAAGAGGGAAGAGATATCGAATAAAGGAGGAGAGAAGATTTGTGATGGAAAAAAGGGGAAATGGATAATGTTGAAAAGTGGAGTTAAAAAAGTTGGAAGGGGAGCGCGCGAGAAAATATGAAGAGATGTAGCTCTCAGGTTAAGAGGTAAACAAGAAGAGTGAGTGAGGTAGAGCGTGAGAGTGAGAAAGTGAGTGAGGGTAGGCGATCGCTATTTGGGGCGGCTGACTGCTAACCGGTGGCTGGGCAGTTGACTAACTGTGATGAATGATTGTTTGTTGTTGGGGATGGACGTGAACAGTTGCTGCTCTGGCAAGGTTATATTATGAAGTGGTCGAAACAACGACAATAACTGCTGTGACGTAGAAAACCAACAACGAAGATAATAACAGCAGTAGCAATGACAACAATCACGAAAGCAACAACAAGTGCTCGCGCACTCGATGCTACTGAAAACCCATTACAAAAAATGGAATAATAAAGTTAAGAGGGTGAATTTTTTCCCGCTTGTTAACCAGAGTCGCGGTAGCTTAAAAATAACAAAAACACACATATACAAAATATTAACACAGAGATATGAATATGCATATGCTTGTACTTAGTAAATAGATATGTGAGTTTAAATGAGAGGAGGTTGGTGAAAAAACAAGAAAAACAAAAATGTGAAAAATGTAAATCCCAGAAAAATCGACAACAAAAATTGTCCGCGCTGCTCTATGTATGTGTCCCATCATGGCATCGTAACGAACCGGAACAAAATATTTTACGTTAAAATGGAGCAAACAGACAACCTGCCATGCATGGTTGATGACAATAGCAGCACAGCACAACAAGAAAAAAAAATAAATAATGAAAGCTGCAACAAGCAGCAACAGTCAACGCTTCTGTTATAGCATACTTTTGGGGGCAATCGTAACTACGAAAACGTTATAATTTTTTTGATTGAAAACAAGCTCGCAAACTGAAATGAAATACGTATGCAATTGTATGTGTTTTAAGTGTATGCATGTGTTATTATATGAGTGTGTGTATGTATGTATATTTGAGAAACGCGCTAACGCGCTTCGTGTTATTTGCTGTTGAATTTGCTTAGCGTTTCAGACTCATGCATTAAGGACATTGCTATCGTAAAGCGTAATATGCTTACAGCATTTTAGTATCCTCAGCTGTTCTAAAGATGTCATAAAAATTCTATGCAAAACAATCTATGAAATCAAAATCCTTCCGCAGCACTTTTTTATGCGAACGTAACTGCTAAACCTATATACACAGATAGATATTCCGATATACCATTTATTATACCAAAGGCAGTGACGGAAATTGATTTAATTTACTCAAAAACTACACTACTACATTTTATAAAGAAAAGTTAAATTAGAAAAAAAATTAAATAGGTATAAAAATTTGAAAGGAACAAACTTTTTCCAGGAACTATTTTTTTTAGAAAATAAATGTTTTTTATTTTTATTAATGTTTTTATATTTTTATAATGTTTTATATATTTTTATTAATGTTTTATATATTTTTATTATGTTTTTATTTTTATATTTTTATATATTTTCTATTAATTTTTATTTTTATATATTTTTAAATATTTTCTATATATTTGTTATATTTTGCGCATATTTTTTATATTTTTTATATATTGTTTTATTTTTTATACAATTTTATTATTTTTTTATTTGTAATTACATTTTTTTATATTTTCCTTTTTTAACTGAGCTGCCTTTTTTATGTTCTTAAACTTTTCTCATTTTGACTTTATTTTGTGTAATAGAGAAAATGCTAAAAAACATAAAAATATGTTTATATTAAAAACATTATCTGGAAATTAAAAACTTGTTTTGTCTAAAGGTTAAGAAAAACATTAAAAAATATGATTTAAAAAAAACACGAAACATCGAAGGGATAATTAAAATACAAAACAAACAAATTGTTTAACTTCCAGACGAAGTATAATGAAGAGGAACAGCAAAACAAAAAATAAAAACGTGCACATTTTAAATTTTTATTTTTTATACTTAACGAATAGGTCAAAAGATTAAAATAAGTTTTTAAGATGAAAAAATAAATCTCACATATAAAAAATAAAAATAAACATATCTGTGGTCACAAGCGATAGTAACCTAAGTCTACTTAAAAATATTGAAAATGCATTTCCAGAAAAATATGATGTATGATTATTATTAAGACCGCGCAGTAAGCGCTTAGGCTCTGCACATTTCCTAAGTCCACTAAGGCTGTTATCACAGATGTATAAAAAATAGAAACCGCTAAAGAAGTAATGGAAGTTTTTATACCTCTTTTTCAGGCGAAGAGGGCCTCAATTTTAGAAAAAAAATAAATAAATTGAAAAAAAAATTTAATTAAAAGAAACTAAATAAAAAATAGTTATAAAGAATAAAAGTAACAGAAAAAAAAATAAATTAAAAACTATTACTAATCCAATAAAATATAATTTTTCAATTATAGAAATATTAAAAAAAAACAATAATTATCATTAAAAAATTATTGTTCTCGCCTAGAGCTTGAATCGAACCTTGAATCCATAAATCAAAAACAAATTATAAAATTTGGCAATTTTTGTTCTGAGTTTTTCGGACGAATGCAGCCTTAAAAATGTCTAAAATACTTAAAAAAATGATAAATAAAAATATAGTAAAAAAACAAAATTGAACAATAAAATAAAATTTATGTAATATTTATTTAGAATGTGTGGGTGTACATGTAAGACTGAGTCTTTTGCAGTACAATACAAAAGTGGAAATTCATTTTTAAAACTTAGGTCTATTACAATTCGCAAGTAACTTACAACATAAACGTGATTTTTTAAATTCAAAACAGATTTAATATTATTATTATGTTTGTAATTTTAAGTTAGAATTTGAAAAATGTAGTAAAAGGAAAAATAAAGGAATGAAATATGCATAGAGCAAGTCAGATCGCAATCACTTTCACACTGTAGAAATAAAATAATTGTGAATTACCCTTCTGTAGTTACATCTACCCATAACAGCTTTGACATCTTCTGGAATTGAATTCCAGAGCCTAGCAGCATTAACGAAGAAAAGCCGTGAAGAGGACAGGTATTTATATTTAGGGATTATCAGAGTTTAACGTAAAGGTATTCCGGAGCTTTATATTCTAAAAGTTTATACATGAACGTACAATTTCTAGCAGCAAGATAGTTGGAAAATAGTACACCCCAGAATTTTGGTCTGCCATGCAGTGATGTGATCATATCTCTTGAGTCTGTAGACGTAACGCGTAACATTGTTAAACGCAATATCAATTTTGTGCGACGAAGCAGAATCTAGCTTGCTATATACAAGCTCAGAATAGGTGATGTGGGGTAGAATTAGTTGAAGTGCCAGTTTCTTTCTCGTCTCAAGAGGCGTAAATGAAGCTGTCATTCATAATCTACGTAGAACAATATACACTTTGCTTACAACTTTGTTTATATGGTCTGAGCAAGTCATCGTAGAGTTTACAACAAATCCCAAATTTTTAACCTTTTCAGTAAATACTAAATCAGCGTTACCAATATACAACTTTGGGATACCTTCTACATGCACTACACTGCTACTTATAGGCAACACACATGACTTAACAGCATGCAAGCAAAGACAATTAACAGTAGCCCATTGTGAAATAGATGCCAGATCACAATTAATTTTATAGCACAAATCTTCAACAAGACCGACACGACTGGACAAATACAGTTGTATATCGTCAGCATAGGCGTGAACCTGTACATGCTGACACACAGAGAATACATCATTGACAAAGAGACTAAATAAAAGGGATCAAAAACAGATCCTTGCGGTACACCAGAGGTAACGATACTAGACATAGAGGACGTAGAGCTGCAGGTCACTTTCTGAGTTCTTCCAGCAAGGTTTAGAGCACTATCAGAAAACCCGAAAAAATACTTGAGTTTTTTGCAAAGAATATCATGATTCACTAAATCAAATGCTTTCGAAAAAGTCTAAAAGGCAGAGGAGTGTAAGGTGTCCTTTGTCGAACTCCATCCTTATGTCGTCCATTATTTTTATCATAGCTGTAGAACAGCTGTGTTTAGGCCGAAATCCAGATTGCAGTGGGGAAAGTATTTTATTCCGTTTTACAAAAGCAGAAATTTGTATTGCCATTAAGGATTCACACACTTTCGAAAAAGCTGGCAGTATGCTTATCGGTCTATAATCACTTGGGCTCGTGGCATTCCTCTTTTTTTGAATAGGTATTATGACAGCTTTTTTCCATTCCGTTGGGAAAACCGCAGGTGTGAAGCTGTGATTTATTATATAAGTCAGAGTTTCCTAATAATGTAATAACTTGAAAAAAAATAAATAAACTTAACGTTAAAAAAAGTAATTTTTTACCTTTCCCGAACATGCATTAACTTTTCCCAATATTTGTAAGAGAAGAAGAAACAAAAACATCAGTTAGTATATGGAAATTATCAGAACGATAGGTTAAGTATGCGCTAATTTTCGAGCCTCGATGTTACTAGCCATAAGTGGAAATTGGAAATGTTTAAAGGGGAAACACCCTGCATCGTTCCTCGCTTGAGTCGCCGTTTGAGTTACTGGTCTGGATATATACGCATATCTATGGGAGATATGATGCTATATAGGAAAATGCCACGCCCCCCTTTTCCCTTATCCCATACATTTCATATATGTAATTCCTTACCGGTTATATATATAATATTTTAAATAAAGTAATATCATTGACGAGTGACAGGTAGCTTTATTTTATCGCACATAACCGTTTTCATATCTAGACACGTACCCACACACGTACCTCTATTCAATTACGCGATTTCATATCGCGCTCAACGGTTTTCATATCCGCTTCCGTTTTTCGATTATACGTATTGGCTGATTGTGAGAGGAAAGTAGTGTGCTCTGATATAAAATGACATTTGGTTGGCGCAAAAAAATGGTTCTGTATTTTATTTTTATTTATTTTTTGCATTTTTACTTCCTTTTCCTCGTGCATTGTTAATTTTTGTATAATTGTTGTTGTTACATATTACATACAACCAACTTTATAGTCGATATTGTTGTAGCAGTAGTTAGTGAACAAGATATATTGTGACAGCCATCAACAGCAGCAATGGCGACTCCCAACAAAATCATCAAAAAAATACTATATGGTGGCACTTCTGCAATAAGTTGAATAAAAATTTTGTATAATCAATCTATCAAAATATATGCAAATATATCTGTAGATGATTTCCTGTGGAAAGATATATATGAATTTGAATGCAAATATGTAAAAACTGTCTGCATAAGTACGATTGACCGGATTAAAAGTTATGTTTCATTAGTATTGCAGCTTTTGTGAGAGCTGCCACGCCTACTACATATATAAATCCAATATATAAGTAATACAAGGCGTGATATGCCTCCGAGGTCCGAGGAGATTTAGACCGCTATTAGTTTTGTGATTATTTCTGAATTAATTGGGGATATTTTTTTTTAATAAGTTTGAAATTATTTTCAGTAATAACTCCCTTTTTAAGAAAATCCAGGTTGTCTACATTATTTTGGAATAATACGGAATTCAAACTAAAATTATTTCGAAGGTATTTTATAGAGCATTTCTTAATAATTTTCGCGGTAATTTCGGCACCTCTGGTATTATTTGGGCGGTCATCACGAAATTATTTAACTTCTGACCTTGAAAATTGGGCGGCGTGGACAGGGGATAAAGCCCATAATAGATATAACGAGAAGAAGGGGTAGAAACCAAGTAGAAAAAGAGGAATAGGAAAGGAAAGGAGAGAAAAGGAGAAAAAGCTGAGGAAGAATCATAACAGATATTAGAATAATAAGAAGAAGCGGTGAAAAAACTAAGTCGAAAAAGAGGGAATAGGATAGGGAAGAAAAAGAGAAAGAGAAAAAGGTAGGAGAATCGGGGGAAAATAGCGAGATAAGGGAAAGAAGAATGAAAAATGGGCGGGGACACACTCCCCTACCAGAAAAAATCTAAATTTTTAATATCTCCCTCATTATTTAAAAACGCGAACTTTTATTGGGTTTTGGTATCCGATTTTTGGAAGTTGTGAGTAGAATGTGGAGGAGAAGGGAGAAAGTAAAAGTAGCAATAAAAAGAGATAGTAAAATAAGTACAAAAGCAGAATATGAATGGAAATCGAAGAGGAAGACGAATTGGTATCGGAAGAAGACAGGAATATCCAAAGAGACGATCATTTGAAAGTAAGTTCTAGTGTGAAAAAGA
The DNA here is from genome assembly GCA_029619165.1 of Eurosta solidaginis. NCBI lineage: Eukaryota > Metazoa > Arthropoda > Insecta > Diptera > Tephritidae > Eurosta > Eurosta solidaginis. Next base: position 23,067 of record JARSSU010044751.1, read on the forward strand.
ACGATGTGTCGATCACCAACAGAGGAAACCATATTTCTTAAAAATTTTGATCAGTATAAAATAAATTTATATATGAGAAAGAAGAATCGGGTAGAAAACGATGAGGACGAGAAAAGTAAAGCAGCGTTGAAGTAGGAGAGCTAGAGTAAAAAGCGTAAGAAGTTAAAAAGGAGGAGGAAGAACAAAAAGGGGATGAAGAAGAGAGAGATGGAGGGAAGAGTAAGTGAGGCATGAGAAAGATATGGATGGTGGCTTTCGAAATGTACGCAAACCGATTTCCTCGCCAGGACTATGTCTTCTCGAACAAAAGCGAGAATTTCGCGACTCAAGAAATCAAGAATTTGAACTTCTTGACATTTTATTAAGTTGCTGCATAGTCAGTATTATATGTAGAGCTTGCGAATTCTTCGAGGAATGGACTTCTGGTGATATTTTTCGAATCTCGAAATACTCGTAAAGATCGCGAGCTTCTCGACATACAGTTTAGTCGCTGCATTGGTAGTATTGTATGTAGAGCTTATGATTTCTTCTCGATACTGTCATTTCTGTTTAAGAAGAAATCGTAACCTCCACATAATGCCAATGCAAACTACTACAAAAAGACAGTGTTGTGGAACACTGATTTAAATTAATCAATAAAAAAAACTATCTCAGAACAAACTACCAGTTAAGAATGCGTTCGTACAGCACTTCGAGGATACATAATTAGAACTAGTACCGTCTCTGAATGCGTTAGTAGGCATAGATTCGAAACAAGTGTGACTCGCTGCAGGCAATATAAGAGAACCAAGTAAGCTTAGTTCAAATTTAAATATAAATTTGTATGACCTTTTCTGCTGCTCTCATATTTGTTATTATTGTACTCATACTTTGCAATTGTCAAGTGGCGCTATTGAGCCATAGAAGAGCAAGCCAGTCATTGCGTCCTATTCAAGCAAAGTAACATTCATTTCAATTGCCAGTTATACAAATACTTATATTGGATTTATATATATATGTATGTAGTATGTATGTATGTATTTAAGTCTACGACGTTTCAACAATATACTATATCCATTCATATGCCTAACCATTTAGTAAGTTATCTTATATATTCTATCATATATCTATTCATACACGTTTCGAAAAACAAAAAAAAACAAAAGTTTGCACAACGCCGGCAGCTTTTCCTGCATACTCCGTTCCCATTCAACAACTTCGCTGCTTTATTTTCACCGTGTATCATCTATTCGCGTTGTGCTGCTTACTTTTGTATTGTTCTGTCATATACAATGCAAATACAAGCAGATATATACACACACATACACCACACACACACTCATGGCCGCCATACAGGCATGTAAATATATTTTAGCAAAAGCTCTCATCCGCCACTTCACATTTATCTTAAATAAATAATACATTGTATTTAATTATTTTTTTATGATTTTATGAGATTGTACAATTTTTGAAAAAATCTCTCGCTTTGTTGAAACTGTCTGCCAAAAGCGTTAGCTGGTCTGGCGGGTAGGCAGACCATAGAAATATAGACAATTTTTACTGTGACTGACTGAGTGACTGTCTCTGCTTGCCGTTTTTCGCTTGCATGCTTTGCCACCGTCTAGCCCTTGCTGCATCTTTTACCCGCTAAATCCCGTTTTCTATGTGTCTGCGACAGCCAGTCTCATTCTGTCGCTCTCAGTATGATTCGTATCATACAAACGCTCCCCATTGAATTTTGTTTAGCCGGAAGTTCGCTAAAAGGTGGGCGTAAAGCGCGCAGATCCTGTCGGCGTGATGTGTGTTGACAAACATTGAATGTTGTTGGAATGGCGCACAAATGTTAAACTTTTCTATCGTAGCAATATATGTATGTATGTATGTATATTTTTAAATTTTTTGAAATGAAGGGATACTTCCCTTTGTTAAAAGTTGAAGAATGTGTCGTGTTGCTGCTGGTATTTGACAGTTGTTGATGTCCCGTAACGAGTTGTTCCTCATGTTGCAGTTTTTAAATGTTTTGTTGCTGCTCGGTTAAGTGTTCTTGATTATTCATCAAATCTCAACCTTTTTTTGTTGGAATTTTCTTGCGCTTAGCTATTAAATGTTCTTGAGACTTTGTAAATATTATAAATGAATATTTAATGTATGAAGGTCTCACACAGCCCCTTTTTGAAGTATCTAAGTGTTAATCTGACTGAAGAGATCGCTTGAGTTGAATATAATATACAAGTGGTACTGGAATATTAGAGTTTAATTTAACTAGACTTCTGAACCAAACAAGTTGCTAATGTCCGCCCCTAATATTTAAAGATTATGTTGAGAGGGTTTCGGACACATTTATTTTTTTTGATCCTTCGAAATACAGCCGAAAAGGTTTTTTCGTTGTAAATTGGTTTTTGGACGTCCTATTTTTAAAATTGATATGTCATTATTTCGGCTTCACATTTCCGTTTATTGTCCTTTTAAGCTACGAAGTCGTTTTCACATCATTACGTCAGCTGACAAAGTTGTACCCCCCTAAATTATCCTTTTTTCTTTACCACACGAAAGTACGTAAAAATTCAAGAAAATGTTGCTTTGAAACCATATTACTAAAATAATAAACAAAGAAGTTATAGCACTTTCAATATTGATTGTAATTGTTACTTTACCAGATTCTTATTATACTTAGATCTGAAAATCATGATATTTTTGGAGGGAAAATTATTATTAGGGTTTGCAAATATGTATTTAATGTATGTGAAATCGAACTACATCCAAAATCTTTTGAGAAATATCACAATTAAAACATATTTTTATGAATTAAGCGGGGACTGCCCTCATTGCTTTTAAAGTATGAAAACATTTATTTTATTTAATAATTTGGGAAACATTTAAACAACGGGACATCAGGACGGACAAGGCGACAGCAGTTTCGAATATACCTTGTAAATATCTTCAAAGCTTTTTCTCCCGGGTGAAGTGTTACAAACGCATTCAGCCACGTCATGCATTAGTTGTTGTAAACTTTATCCCAAGACGTAGCTGAATGCGTTTTGTATCGATTCAACCATCGTAGGAGTGTGGGGTTCAAATCCCACTCCCGGGAGAAAAGGCTTTGAAGATATTTACAAGGTTTAATCGAAACAGCTGTCGCCTTGTCCGTCCTGATGTCGCGTTGTTTGAATTTTTCCCAAATTATTTAAACATTCTTTATTTACTTTCAACATAAACATATTTTATTTACTGCTTTTGTATTTTCACGCAAACGAAATAATTTTTTTAAATATTAAATGAACTTAAAACTAAAAATTTGTATATCATTAAGGCCTTTTTTTGGTTTTTTATTCTTAATTGGACCAATTTATATGGGCACAGAAAATTTCATTGAATTGCTCCAGCCCTTCTATGCTCAGGACTTAATGGGTAAATCAAATAACAGAGTGTTCGCCCTAAAGTATACAACGCATTCTCACAGCATAGCTTTTCAAAACACTTTAAACTCGAATTTAAATTTAATTCAAGTAATCATTCAACTAGCTAACATATTTTCCTTGTAAAGATTCACGAACTAGTCATTTATTTTCGTAGTTCACCTTTAAAAAAACAATATCTAGTCATCTCTAAAAATAATTTCTATACGAAAAGGAATTGATGAATGATGAAATGGCTGCTGCCAACGCACATGTGCTCGGGTGTAGACAAGTGCAACTACATACATATGTATGTATGTAGATTAAGCTGGGTCGATTTATTAACCTATATCGCGCCATCGATTTTTCGGTAGGTTTTGGGCTAGTCTCATAGTTCCTATCCCACTTAAATTGTGCGATAAAAACGTTGGCATTAACAGTTTAAAAAAAAACATTTTTTTTGTTTGTTTTTGGGACTTGTTTTGGTCGAAATCGATTTGTTTCATTTTCAAGGCTCCAAATCATTTTTATGTACATATATGTTTCCGTTAGACCCACCAATAAGTTATACAAAATGATCCGAGGACGAGCTAAGTTGATTTAGCCATGTCCGTCTGTCCGTCCGTTTTCAGACAACATTTATGCCCAATACGCAAGCTGTGGTACAATTTGATGTTGCTAGCTGTTAAAATGAGGCAGAAAATGGGGCAGACATGGCGAAAACCCTCTTATTGAACAATCGGTTGTATGGGAGGTATATGCTATAGTGGTCCGATCCGGTCGATTCCGACAAATGTCAAATCCCCCATCAAAATATGCCTGCTTACCAAATTTCATCAAGATATCTCAAAATTGAGGGACTAGTTTGCGTTCAAACAAACGGACAGACGGACAGCCGGACGGACAGACGGACAAGGCTAAATCTACTTAGCTCGTCCCCTGATCATTTTGGTATACTTATTGGAGGGTCTAACGGAAACATATACATAAAAATTATTTGGAGCCTTGAAAATGAAAAAAATCGATTTCGACCAAATAAATTTTTTCACCAAAACACTCTTCAAAACCCCAAAAAAAATATAACTTTCGTCCATGCAAATCAACCCAGCTTAATGTAGATATATTGCAGCACCTGAAAGACAATATTTTGCCGAATGAAACAGTTTTGCACACAACGCTAAAAATCGCTTCAGTGCTCCATTCATTGACTTTGCTTTACATACAAATGTAGACAGAATTTGCAACTAAAATGGGGTATACAGATATACCTGTCACAGATGTATCAATGATGGCCCAACACACACATGTAAAACATATAAACTTCTAAATGTAAATGTGTGCAAATTAGGGTGCTTTAATACGTTGAAACCGCATTATTTGTTTAAATGTAGAAAAAAAGTTTAAAAAATTTAAATGATAAAAAAATGTAAAAAATCAAAAAACCAAGACAAAAAGCTTCAAATAAAATTTTCCCCATGTAAAAAAAAATAAAAATAAAGATATGAAATAAGAAACTGAACAAAAAAACTAAAAAAAAATAAAATAAGTAAAAATAAAAAATGTTAAAAAATTACAAATGTATAGAAAAAAAATATATATATATAGAAAAACACTAAAGGAATAAAAAATAATAGTATAAAAAATGGGAAGAAAAAAATCCGTAAAATAGAATGAATCACGAAATCAAAAATATAATATTTTTTTTATAATATTATTTTATACAAATGAAGGAAATTAAAATGAGGGTGAACAAGAAATAAATTACAAAGGAGTGGATAGACGAAGAAACTGTTTTCAATACATAACAAAAATAAATAAAAACCGAAAACTAAAAAGTTAGCCGTGATAATAAAAAGAAAAAAGAGACAAAAAAAAACAAAATTAAATAAAAACATCGATTTCTAATCCGTATTTCAATAAGTCATAAAAACAATTACAAAAAAGTGAACGAAGTAATAAAGTAGTCATCAAAAAACCAGTTCAATTTTTTCTGTAATTTGTATGGAAAGGAATCAGATCTTTACAAAGAACAAAGATAACAAAAAAATGCCGTCTGAAAATGCTACACCCTAATGCTATATTTACATCAATCTACGGCTGTGGTATCTATTCTATGTTTGCTAGTTTTTGTTGAGTAAAAACTGTGGCCGATATTTAGCAGAAAGAGAAATAGAAAAACATGAAAACATGAAAACAAAAAAAGTTTCAGGACAAACTGGGATGGCTTGATGGGTCCTAGCATACGTATCTTTTGCTGTAAACTGAAAAATACGTGCTGAAAATTGGAGTTGTAAATATTAGCTTTGAATTGATGTTTCGCTCGCTTGCTTTACGGCTTTACGGAACCAACATTCATACATATATTCGCTCTACAATTCTTGCTTTCAAATTTCTTTATGATAGGCATACAAACGTCAAACTTTTGTATAGATGGTCCAATGAATTTATTTAGTGCTTAAAGCTTGGAATCGAGTGAGCTTTAATGTTGCAATTGAACCATATTAAATTTAGTGTTTTCAGCTTAAACTTAATGCCTAGCTGGTCGAACTGGCCGTTCATTAAAAGACGTCACAAAGGACTGAATTTGACAATAGTTGTATTAACGTCGTCCTCTTGGTAAATGCTAAATGTTTTCTAAGCCCTACGTTAATTGTGTGCTCGAGATCTGGAAACTCTGCCGCCCCTAATAACTGGAGCCTTAACCTCGCGTGTGCAAGACAGGATCACAGAACATGCTAAACCGTTACTTCCGGCAGGAATTGCACGCATATGACGCCAGAAGGCAGTGTCCAGTTAGTATGCCCATCGTGAGACTTTGCATATGCTCTTAGAAATTTTGCAGTCCTGTGGTGCTATTCACGCCTTTCCCGTTTGATTTATGTTATATGGATCTAATGTTGATTTTACACCTATTGCTAGAGTTGGGAAGCTCGACTTCATACAGTTGCCTCAGATAGGAGCAAGCATCTAGAGGAAACCCCCAGGGGCTATACTCTCGCACAGGAGTATCAGGCCCGGAGAAACTGAGGTTAACTTTGTCGAAATGCGAATCTAAAGTTTTTGCGTTAAACTATGTTGTCGCATAATAAAAGGACACAAAAAATATAAATGAGAAATAGCAAGTAAGGAATTCTAAGTTCGGTTGAAACCGAACATTACATACCCAGCTGTACACTTGAAATGATGCTGTTGTTTGTTTTGTGTGCCAAATAGTGTTACAAGGCTGCGTAATAATACATGTACATATGGTTCTATTCTGAACTAATTTCTCTTCGATTATGGCTCCACGAAACATGGAAAATCGCTTAGTCATAAAACATGGGGTGCCACGCCCATTTTTTCAACTTTGAAGTTTTTCCTATTTATTGCTATAAATCCACTTGGGAAATGAAATACCATTGATATAAAGCTCTTGTTTGCAAAGATATAGCTTATTTATTCCTCCACGACCCTTTTTAAAATCTTTTATATAAAAGTGGGCGTGGTCCTTAACCGATTTCGTTAATTTTTCTTCAAATCATCCTTATAGTAAAGGCAACCTCTGCCGAATTTTGTTACGATAGGTTTAACGATTGATAATAATATATGTAAATAATATATGATTAATAATATATGTAAAATTGATTGGTGACCACCGTGGTGTGATGGTAGCGTGCTCCGTATACCACACCGAATGCCCTGCGTTTACACCCCGGGCAAAGCAACATCAAATTTTAGAAATAAGGTTTTTCAATTAGAAGAAAATTTTTCTAAGCGGGGTCGCCCCTCGGCAGTGTTTGGCAAGCACTCCGAGTGTATTTTCTACCATGAAAAGCTCTCAGTGAAAACTCATCTGCCTCGCAGATGCGATTCGGAGTCGGCATAAAACAAGTAGGTCCCGTTCCGCCAATTTGTAGGAAAAATTAAAAAGGAGCACGACGCAAATTGGAAGAGAAGCTCGGCTTAAAATCTCTTAGGAGTTTATCGCGCCTTACATTTATTTATTTTATTTAAAATTGATTTTATCACAAGTGGGCAGTGCCACGCCCATTAAAATAATTTTTTTATCAAGAGTCAATATCAGTCCACACGTCAAATTTTAACATTCTAGGTGTATTGGTTACTAAATAATCAGGTTTTTTTGTGTTTTCCAAAATATTATATATATAAAAAGTGGGCGTGGTTATCATCCGATTTCGCTCATTTTCAATACCAATCTATTCTGGGTCCAGATTAGCTCGTGTACCAATTTTGGTGAAGATATCTCAATATTTACTCAAGTTATCGTGTTAAAGGACGGACATGGCCAATCAAATTTTTTTTCGATACTTATGATTTTGATATATGGAAAGTCTATAACTATCTCGATTCCTCTATACCTGTACAACCAACCGTTATTCAATCAAAGATATAATACCCTGTGTATAAGTACAGATAGTATAAAAAAGGTATGAAATAAAACAAGAAAAACAGGTAACAAACTAAACAAGGAAAAACATAGAAGAACACAAAATAAAAGAAAAAACAAAAATGGAAATAAGGAAAAAGAAAAATTAAATAAAAATAAAATAATAAAAACACAGGAAAAAAATGTAAGGAAAAAACAACATTCAATAAAAATTACGAATTTTTTTATTGAATTAAAAAACTATTGTAAATCATCAAAAGACAATATAAAACAGCTTAAAAACATGAAATAAGAAAAGAAATTAAAGAAATCACAAAAAATATACAAAATAAAAGAAAAAATATACATAAAGCATGCCAAAAATGGGATATGAAATTAAGTTTTCAGTTAGGCAGTGCAGAGTTTTGTGCATTTGATATTGGAAACGTTGCAATAGCAGTATAAGCTACGAAATGTGCACAACTTTTTTCATTTAAAAAATTTTCCCTTTTCCCAGTTTGTTTTGGATTGACAGTTGCTGATTTGCTAATCAATGTTGAAAAAAATAAACTATGGTTTTTGATGTTGCGTATTTGCCATGACGTAGCAAATGCATAGCCGTATAATTGTTGGCGTTATGTGTATAAATACTACACCAGTTGCAAATGAAATGATGCTAGGCCACTTGAACAAATTCTGAACTCCCTTATTCTAATTTATGTGAAACTTTAAGTTTTTAATGTTCAATATGTACGCAGATTTTTTTTATATGAGCGGCTATCGTCAGCATGCTCTGGTGGATCTGTGTTGCAACACTTTGACCGTTCACTTAAATAAATGATCTGTAATATACTTACGCCTCTACAGCTAAAGAGAGCAGACAAGAAAGAATTTCGCTTCGCATAATTTTTCCCACTTTCAGTCTTTTCTGTAAAAAGCAGCGCCTTTAGGTCATCATCAGAGAATCTAACTAAGTCTTGTTACGTAAATAAGTAAAAAAGTTCCCAATTTAGCTGTGGAGGAAAGGAAAATATCATAGCAGCAAGTCCGACATCAACATTCAATACATATTAAAAAGATGTACTTTAAAAAAGGCTTTCTTGACAAGAAAAAAAGGAAATACAAATATGCCTAGCAGCTAATCCCATTCTACATATAGCCTAGCCTTCATATCCTGTCAATTATCTATGCCTCCATTAGTGTACGAATACTTTTCTTTCGTAATATTTACGCAAACTTTTTGCTTTCGTTGTGTTTTTTCCTCGAAATTATAATATGCACCTTTAAAGTTTACGAAGCAAAAGAAAAAGTGTAAATTTTTTTACTTATAGCTTGTTCTCCATCTCAATTCCTTCTTTGACGCCATCAATTGTGCGTCCGCTTGCTTCAT
>JARSSU010044752.1:0-18535 GCA_029619165.1 Eurosta solidaginis
TTTCACAGTGCTGGTAATTCACGGTATAAGTCGAAAAACTCGCACGAGAAGCGTTTGTTTTCCACTGTATTTATAATATATATATTTTAATTGCAAGACCAGCTCAACTCATTGCAGCACTGCGCAATATTCATTTTTCAATTAGCGCAACAAATGAAACATGTGTTCGAATTGTATGAAACATTATTATGAATTATTGAATTTGTGTGAATTCCTGTTACAAGCTAGAGACGGTCCTTACGCCTTCGATATTAACATTTTTAAGCAATAATTACTGAAGTTATATTATCAGAAACCACAGGTAAACTGTGCAACATTCACAACATACGAAGAAAAAGCATGTGCAATATTTGCAGACATGCGTAAATATCAAAATCGTTTTGATTTTAGCACAGTTCTCTGCGCAACCAGTGCATACACCGGGTAAATCCTTGTGCAAATTGGTAATTGGCACAAGGATACTTGAGCCGTGTAATTGGCGTATATGCTTCTCATGTCTCTCAATGATCCAGACCATTCCCGTGAGAATTAAGCGTGAGCCGGAGCTGTAAAACTCAATGGATGACGGCAAATGAGTCAAATGTATTATCAGCATATATGTAATACATTATTATTATATATATGATTATCAGTAAAATTTGTGTACAGCTTTCCTTTGTCCGTGAGCTTAATATAAAGTAACAACGCCAACAAATATATTAAGTGGTTTTAGTAGCACAAACAACAACAACACTGCTCTTATTATATTGCAATAATAAAAACGAAAATGTCTGTTACTGATCAAGAATGGGAGGAGTTTAAGGTAATTACAATGAAGCTATTGATGGAAAATCTGTAAATTCTATACGACAGCATGACACTCATAATATATGTCCAAAAATAATAGTCTAGTAATAGTAATAGTCTAGTTGAGGGGTTGACTGCTAATACGCTACCAAAAATATCGAGAGAGGTGTCAAACGACGCGTCTTGACATCAGTATTAATAATCCGAAGGCGGGAAAATAAAAATGTTAACGCGTTCAAAAGATATTAATGAAAACCCGAAAAAAGACCCGCGGGTACCTCCGAAACCGGGGGTCGGATCCATAGTATTTTTGCGCAGAACACTTTTCTGCGTTGGCGGCCTTCGGCCGCGATTATAAAAAATAACCCTGGGCTACGCCATGCCAAGTCCGGGTGTGTGCTATAACCGTGGCTACCGCCACGGTGATGCACAATTTTTTTTGGGGGTACAAACACAACAACAACCACATGGAAATCGCCAACTTCAAATGCAAATATTTCCGGACAGAGATACAATTTTTCTTTTCCGCCATCGGATTATTGTTCTCGAGATCAATACGCGTCGTTTGACACCTCCCTAGATATTTTTGGTAGCGTATTAGCAGTCGACCCCTCAACTAGACTATTACCAATATCAGAGCTAGTGTCAAAAGACGTGCTTCAGTGCCAGGATCGCGAATCCGAAAACGGAAAACAAAAATGGTAACGTTTTACAAGATGGTGCATCACCTAATTTTTATCACAAAATTGTCAAATTTGGTATCAAAAGACGCGTTTCGACATCCGTTTTTAGAATCCGAAAGCGGAAATTAAAAATTATATTTTTGTTGAAAGATATGGTAATAGTCTAGAACAGGGGTCGACTGCTGTGTCAAAAGATGCGTATTGACCTGGACAACAATAATCCGAAGGGGAAATATAAAAATTTTACCTCGTTCAAAAGGTATGAATGAAAAACAGAAAAAATTACCCCGGGTCTCTCCGAAACCGGGGGTGGGATCCATAATATTTTTGCGCAGAACACCTTTCTGCGGTGGCGGGCTTCGGCCGCGCTTATAAAAAATTACCCCCGGTCAAGCAATGTGTTGGGACCAAAATTAAATCTTTGCAAAATCCCTTTGTACTAAAAATTTTTTCAGTGCACAACATTACAACAATCACATAAAAATTGACAACTTCAACTGCAAATATCTCCGGAAAGAGATACAATTTTTCTTTTCCGCTTCGGATTATTGTTGTGAGGTCAATACGCGTCTTTAACACCTCATCCGATATTTTTGGACTCGTATTAGTAGTCGATCATTGTTCTAGACTTTTACCCAAAGGGAACTTTTACCTCATGGAAGTTGGGGGTGGGGAGGGAGGGACGGCCCGAAGGTTTAATGTGGCCAAATAAATTGTTCCCGAAATGGTCGGGCTAGCACCTTAATGGTGCTGTTACCGGAGCGTACCGGATTTCTATCCGGCAAAGGACCATCACATCGATAACACACCCCAAAGCCTTCGAGGAGTAACCTTATCGCTACAACAACAACAACATCTCGGGAACGATTTGTTATGACCACATGCGACCTTCTAGGCCATACCGCCCTCCCACCCCCTAGATCCATGATCAGTTCGGGGTCGCCAGGGCCTGGGTTGTTAATTTAACAGGATTCGCCACAGATAGGTGAGGTTGACAATTGGGTTTGGAGAAGCTATATATTGCGCTGGCAACGTGAAAGGTTTGCGCTACACAACCCCTTGAATCTATTTAGCATTTTATTCGCCTCTTACGACAGGCATACCTACCGTGGGTATATTCTAACCCCCTAACCGCTGGGGGTACCACAAGTCTGAAATTACCAAACGCGTCTTTTGACGTCCCGCCCGATATTTTTGGACGTGTTTTAAAAGTGTCATGTAGTCGTATAGAATTACCCTATTGTTTTTTTGGGGTAAAAGTGATTAAAATTTAAATATTTTTCTAGTCTAAATTCAATAAAGCCTACAGTGACCCTGATGAAGATAAAATGCGACGCGGACACTATGAAAAATCTAAGCAGATAGTGGAGGAGCACAATAAGAAGTATGAAAGCGGTGCGGCGACATGGAAAATGGGTATAAACCATTTATCAGATTTGACAGAAGAAGAGTATGCTATGCGTTGTGGAAAAAAAGTGGCGCCGCCAACTTGTGTTTGAACTCTTATTTAGTTAGGACGTTCGCTTTGCCTGCATTGCATTTAAGTTTCTGACTGCGAATATGTGTATTTACATATGTATGTTTTATTTCCTGTAACTAAATTAAATGCATTTTATAACAAATATTTATTTTTGTTACTTAGTTCTTTTTGTTAAATTAAGTAGCCGGGTTTTTCTTCTTTGTAGCAGTGCTTCGGATAACATGGTCTGACCGACGTAGGCGGTGTTGTTCCCCTTTTTGTAGCAGTGCTCCCATCCAATAGGTGCGATCGCTTACGAATTCCCATCGATACCATCAACCGGAAGCCTATAGAAACTTGCAGTATCAACAAAGTTGTAAAATAAAGCCATTGGTGTTAGAGTCGTTAATTAAAACTATTGTTGGGATATTTTGGATGATTTTGGACCAATATAAACTCTCATTACAGAAGTGATGTGCGTCTTTTTCTAGCAGTGTTCGTGCCATCCAATAAGTCTTTGGAAATTCGTGTGTAAGATTCACGGTTCACGGGAGTTTCCACCAAATCAGACACCTCTAAGCCATTTATCAGATTTGACAGAAGAAGAGTATGCTATGCGTTGTAGAAAAAAAGTGGCGCCGCCAACTTGTGTTTGAACTCTTATTTAGTTAGCACGTTCGCTTTGCCTGCATTGCATTTAAGTTTCTGACTGCGAATATGTGTATTTACTTATGTATGTTTTATTTCCTGTAACTAAATTAAATGCATTTTATAACAAATATTTATTTTTGTTACTTAGTTCTTTTGTTAAATTAAGTAGCCGGGTTTTTCTTCTTTGTAGCAGTGCTTCGGATAACATGGTCTGACCGACGTAGGTGGTGTTGTTCCCCTTTTTGTAGCAGTGCTCCCATCCAATAGGTGCGATCGCTTACGAATTCCCATCGATACCATCAACCGGAAGCCTATAGAAACTTGCAGTATCAACAAAGCTGTAAAAGAAAGCCATAGGTGTTAGGAGTCGTTAATTAAAACTATTGTTGGGATATTTTGAATGATTTTGGACCAATATAAACTCTCATTACAGAAGTGATGTGCGTCTTTTTCTAGCAGTGTTCGTGCCATCCAATAAGTCTTTGGAAATTCGTGTGTAAGATTAAGAGAGCACGGTTCACGGGAGTTTCCACCAAATCAGACACCTTTAAGCTAATGAATAAATAACATCTTTCAAGATCTAAAAACTTTAATATACATATGTACTTTCACTTAAGGCTACTCCGTTACAGTTTACAAAATTGTTTCCATTTGGCTATTGTGACAAAGTCCCAAGGTAATTTGAAAGTTCATAACAAGATAATTTGAAAGACCTTAGTTTCAAAGATTTTTTTACGAAACAGCCATTCTTTTGTATACCTTTACATTTAACATACTTTTTCCCTAATTCGAGAAAAATTTCAAGGTCAAGGGAAGTACTTACGACTTTAGTAAGTTTAGTGGGATGTCGCGACCGTTCCACATAGTCATAATGTCTCAGTTATAGCAATATTTTTACTAACCATATCTATTGGCATCGGTTATTGGTGCCTTAACATAAGAAATGTGATCATTTCATAAAAAAGAAGAAAAAGCAAAAAATTAATAAGTCACTAAAAGCATATCCAAAACATAAAAATAGAGATCTAAAAAACCAACAGCGGCTATGGTATAGTTATGTCTAGGGCGTTATGATATGGTATTGTATTGTATTGTATTGCATTTATTTCAATATATATCAGTACAATAAGATTCTTAAATCTTTTATAGCACAACAGCATTCATAAACAAATTCACATTAAAATAAAGCTTGCGATTTATAAAAATTAAAAAGTAAAAGTTAGAGTTAAAAAAATTAATAGTAATAAAATAAAATTTTAAACTACAACTAACGTACCACGACCAATTACATTGGGTGCTTTCAGCGAACACAAGTGTTGATCAATCGTTGAGTATTTAATCCTCTCAAGGGTTGAGATTTTACGTCAAATTACTGAGCGTAATTTTTTCGCTACATTCGCTCAAATTGTTTATTCCATTGTGGATACAACAAGTGTGATAACTTCTGCATAGACCTCAAAATTACAAATAGACCGATTACCTGATTTTTAATTGACTATCGTGGTATCATTCTGTATCTCTTTCTATCACCCGCTGAAGACAACAAGCCCTATGTGCCGCAATATTGAATATCCTGTCAAAACGCTAAAAAGTAGCCATCGTGAACATTCTGGCAGGTAGTTGACGGATAAGATATACTTGTTTTATCCACAATGGTTTATTCGACAATCTGATGGTGCCACTTTCCTTGATGTTCTGGTCTCATTGCGGCAATCCCCGGATGGGTTTCATTGCGTCATGCTGCCAGACCGCCAACCCAACTACACCGGATATTCCAATGCTTACCAAAGGACGTCAAGTCCCAGGGCCACAACAGCACTTGCGTCCTGACCTCCTTCATCTCAGGTGTAGTCACCCGTCACTTACACCCAGAGTGACGACATCTTCCCCCCTGCACTTCAGAATACTGCAGTTAAACTGTAATGGGTTAACTGGGAAAATCATGGAGATAGTTGATTTTATGAAGGGGCACAACATCCGCATTGCTGCGATCCATGAGACATAACTCACAGCAAGATCTTCTTTGCAGACCTGCTCTGAGTATAACGCCCACAGAAAAGATCGCGAGAGTGGAAATGGAGGCGGTCTCGCATTTATCACCCCCTACTCAGTGCAATATAATCTATTTGATCCCGACATCGGCCGCAGGGACAGTGACCTGGAACGTCAAGGCATATCTGTCCGTCCAGGCGATGCAAATTTAGAAATTTACAACATCTACATCGCTCCTGGCGGCCACCGTGGTGCGATGGTAGCGTGCTCCGCCTACCACAACTTATGCCCTGGGTTCACACCCCAGGCGAAGCAACATCAAAATTTTAGAAATAAGGTTTTTCAATTAGAAGAAAATTTTTCTAGGCGGGGTCGCCCCTCGGCAGTGTTTGGCAAGCGCTCCGGGTGTATTTCTGTCATGAAAAGCTCAGTGAAAACTCATTTGCCTTGCAGATGCAGTTCGGAGTCGGCATAAAACATGTAGGGAAAATCAAGAGGAGCACGACGAAAATTGGAAGAGAAGCTCGGCCTTAGATCTCTTCGGAGGTTATCGTGCCTTACATTTATTTATTTTTTTTATTTATAATAGCTAAATGGTTAGCGCAGCATGCCTAAAGCGTACTGATGATGAAGGCTTAGCACCCTTCGAAATGGATCTATCTGCGCAGCTATAGCAGGTTGTCTGAAAAATTTTCTACTTACTATTCCAAAAACAAAATACAATTTTTCAAATTTAGAAAAATTAAAAATAACAATAATTATCATTAGAAAAAAATTATTGTTCTGGCCTTGAGCTCGATTTGAACCTTGAATCATTTATCAATAGGCCGATAAAAACAAAAACAATTGTTAATAAACCATGAGCACTTGGGAATGGCAAACAAAGTAATTGACAATAAACAAAAATCCAGCATTATCAGTGATTTGCACCAGATGGCGCAACACTGAATAAATATAGTTGGTAAAAAGGAATAGAAGTAGAAAATTTGCCAGTCAAACAAACCACCGCTGTATAGCTAAATGGTTAGCGCAGCATGCCTAAAGCGTACTGATGATGAAGGCTTAGCACCCTTCGAAATGGATCTATCTGCGCAGCTATGGCAGGTTGTCTGAAAAATTTTCTACTTACTATTCCAAAAACAAAATACAATTTTTCAAATTTAGAAAAATTAAAAAATAACAATAACTATCATTAGAGAAAAATTATTGTTCTGGCCTTGAGCTGTTGTTGTTGTTGTAGCAATGCTCGCCCCACCTAAGAGCCGCGACCGATCACAAATTGTCATCAATATCCTCTAACGGGAGTCCAAGGAAACTTGCCGTTTCAACAGGGGTGGACCATAAGGAAAGGGGTGCTAGAGGCGTTGGTTCCACATTACAATTAAAGAGATGGTTGGTGTCATGTAGGGACACATTGCAAGCGGGGCATACATTTTGTATGTCGGGGTTGATTCTGGATAGGTAAGAGTTTAACCTGTTACAGTATCCAGAACGAAGTTGAACAAGAGTGACACGCGTTTCCCTGGGGAGTATGCGTTCCTCTTCCGCGAGTTTTGGATACTTTTCTTTAAGTACTGGATTCACCGGGCAATTCCCGGCATAAAGGTCCGACGCCTGTTTATGGAGTTCACCAAGGACCTGCTTGTGTTTTTTCGCTTCATACGGCTGGGTTCTCAGGTGCCGTATTTCCTCAAAATGCTTACGAAGATGACTCCTTAAGCCCCTAGGCGGTGCTGGTTCATCAATCAGATGTCTGTTGGGATGCCCAGGTTTCTGGGTATTCAACAGGAACTGTTTGGTCAGCATCTCATTTCTCTCCCTGATGGGGAGTATTTTCGCCTCATTATGCAGATGGTGTTCTGGGGACATAAGAAGACAGCCCGTGGCGATTCTGAGAGCAGTATTTTGGCAGGCCTGTAGTTTCTTCCAGTGGGTAATTTTTAGGCTTGGCGACCATATGGGTGACGCGTAGCACGTAATCGGCTGGCTAATTCCTTTGTATGTAGTCATGAGCGTTTCTTTATCTTTTCCCCAAGTATTGCCAGCGAGGGATTTGAGGATTTTGTTACGGCTCTGAATTCTCGGAATAATTGCGGCTGCGTGCTCACCAAAATGTAGATCCTGATCAAACGTCACACCCAAGATTTTGGGATGTAGGACAGTCGGTAGCGTAGTGCCATCGACGTGGATGTTCAAAATGGTCGACATTTGGGACGTCCATGTTGTCAATAAGGTCGCGGAAGATTTAGTCGGTGATAATGCCAGGTTTCGCGAGGCGAAAAAACTGGAGAGATCAGGGAGGTAGCTGTTTATTTTATTGCATAGCGCATCGATCTTTGGGCCTGGGCCTGAGGCCATTATTGTGCAGTCATCGGCGTAGGAAACGATTGTGACTCCTTCCGGTGGTGAAGGTAGCTTAGATATGTAGAAATTAAACAAAAGTGGGGATAGGACACCACCCTGTGGCACCCCTTGTTTAATTCTCCTTGGTTTTGATGTTTCGTTTCTAAATTGCACCGATGCCTGCCGACCACCCAGATAATTTGCGGTCCACCTTTTAAGACATGGGGAAAGGGTAGATCCTTCCAGGTCTTGCAGTAACAAGCCATGGTTGACCGTATCAAAAGCTTTTGATAGGTCTAGCGCTACGAGTACTGTTCTATGGTGGGTGCATTGATTTAAGCCGCAATTTATCTGGGTGCTAATGGCATTTAGCGCGGTGGTAGTGCTATGGAGTTTTCTGAAGCCATGCTGATGAGGGGCTAGCTGCAAATTTGCTTGGAAATAAGGGAGCAAAATTGCTTCAAGCGCCTTTGCCACTGGCGATAGGAGAGATATCGGACGATACGACTCACCTATGTTAGCTGGTTTCCCAGGCTTTAGTAGCGGGACCACCTTGGCCATTTTCTATTTCTCGGGTATGACAAAGGTGGAAAGAGACAGGTTGAAGACATGCGCTAAATATTTGAAACCCTCTTTCCCTAGGCTTTTAAGCATCGGCATGGCTATGCCGCCTGGGCTCACTGCTTTGGATGGTTTAGCGCGACCAATGGCGTCCTCAACCTCTTTAGCGGTGATGGTGATTGGTGACGCGCTGAATTTGTGTTTATGTGCGTGTCTATTGGCTCTCCGTCTATCTTTGTGGACCGTAGGATGCATTATATATTGTCGGCAGAAAGCGCTCGCGCATTTTTTCGCATCCGACAGCACTTTGTCGCCAAAGGCGATGGAAACTTTGTCTTTGTGCTTAGTCGGATTCGATAGGGACTTTACCGTGTACCAATGTTTACCCACACCGGTAGAGAGGTTACAACCTCTTAGGTGCTCCTCCCATTTCGCCCGCCTTTGTTCGTCCACAAGTAATCTGATGCGTTGGTTTATATCCCTTATTTGGGGGTCGCCTGGATCAAGCTGTCTTATAAGGTCACGTTCTCTCGCTAAGTTTGCGACCTCCGCCGGGAAGTGGGGCCGGATTTCGGGAATTCTCCCGGTGGGAATGAAACGTGCCGAGGCGGATTCAATGACCTTACGGAAGGCTCGCTCCCCTTGGCGGGCATCAGTCGGGATAGGTAGGGCAGCAAAGCGGTTGTCTGTAAAAGATTTATATTCTTCCCACTTTCCTTTTTTGAAGTTTATGAAAGTGCGTTTTTCTGTGACGATGAAGTCGGCGGTACGCTCGAGCGAAATAAGTATGGGCAGGTGGTCGGATGCCAATGTTACCATCGGCTGCCAGTTGACGCAGTTTACGAGTTCTGCTCTCACGATTGAGATATCTGGCGAGCTGTGACAGCTTCCTACCATACGTGTGGGGGCGTCTCCGTTTATTGTGCAGAACGTCGTTTCTTCTATTTGATCCGCCAACATCTCACCCCTACTGTCCGCCCGCAAGTTTGAATGCCATAGATCATGATGGGCATTGAAATCGCCTAAGATAATGCGATTGTTGCCAGTGAGTAAAGCCCTGATATTAGGGCGGTATCCACTGTGGCAACAGGTGGCAGGAGGGATGTAGATGTTGATGATTTCTAGGTTTGCATCGCCTGACCGGACAGATAGGCCTTGACGTTCTAAGACATTGTCCCTGCGGTCGATGCCAGGATCAAATATATAATATTGAACAGAGTGGTGTATGATAAACGCGAGGCCGCCTCCATTTCCGCTCTCGCGGTCTTTCCTGTGGATATTATACCCAGAGCAGGTCTGCAATGCAGATCTTGCTGTGAGTTTAGTCTCTTGAATTGCAGCAATGCGGATGTTGTGCCGCTTCATGAAATCGACTGTCTCCGTAATCTTCCCAGTTAGTCCATTACAGTTTAACTGCAGAATTCTGAAGTGCATAAGGGGAGACGCCGCCACTCTGGGGGTAAGTGACGGGTGACTACGCCTGGGTTGTGGAAGGCTAGGACGCAATCGCTGTTGTGGCCCTGGGACTGGGCGTCCTTGGGCAAGCATTGGGGTACCCGGATGATTTGGGTTTGCGACCTGCCAACATGGCGCGATGAAACCCGTCGGGGGGTTGCCGTCGCGGAGACCAGAACATCTAGGAAAGTGGCACCACCCAAGGCAGGAGCTGCATTGGGCGGATGTCGCAAACCTATATATTCTGTGCAGGCAGACGGTGCAAACGGAGGTAGGGACTAAGAGTCTGTTTCCCTGACCTGCACAATTGCTGCCGGAAAAGAGGGGGGGGGGAGAAACGGGGGCAGGGGCTGATGCTCAGCATTGCTACCAACTCTACTACGAAGGTAGTAGTTATGAGTGGTATCAGCTGTTTGAGTTGTTGGCGCCGTGGGGCGCGAGCAGCAGCGGGTACTTGTTGGGGCTTGCGGAGCCGCGGGGCTGCTGGAAGGTAGTGGGGGGGCGCTTAGGCGTAGACTACGGGACGCCCTTGGGCGTGAGCAGCAAGGAGCCACAAAAGATTTATAAAAGTTACGTGGACGTCGGGTTTTGGGATCAAGCCCAGAACAACCTGTCCGATGCAACCATCCCTTGCGCGAGACACACTGAACAGAGTATGAACGTCCTAAAAAGATTATTTTCCGGCAGATGCAGCAAAACCATTTCTCAGGACCGGGGTCAGGAGACGGACCCGGATTGGATTCGATGCCTTCCCGGAGTAAGAGAGTATGGAGCAGTCCTGCTGCAAGGAGCTGCTGGGAGGATGACAATTTGTGGGAGGGACGCAACAAATTAAATGGGGTCACACTGAAATGACAGTCCTTGGTCGGGAAAAATCCCGAGTCGCTCCGGTACATAGAACCGACTGCCTTGGGAAGCGCTGGCCTTGAGCTCGAATCGAACCTTTTTTTTAATTTATTTATTTACGTCTCTCCTGTCACCTGTTGCGACAGTGGATACTGCCCTGACAACTACTCACTGGCGAAAATCTTGATGCACTCTGCGGTTGACATAGCCAGATGGCTAGCCAACAGACGCGCACACAAGCATACACAGCGCGTCCCTAATTACCATCACCGCCAAAGAGGTTGAATATGTCATCGTTCATGCTAAACCGTCTAAAGCAGTAGGCCCAGACGGCATAGCCATGCCGATGCTAAAAAAACTTGGCAAAGGGGGATATAGTTATCTAGCGCATGTCTTCAATCTGTCCCTGTCCATCTTCGTCATCCCCAAAAATGGAAAATGGCCAGGGTGGTTCCGCTATTAAAGCCTGGAAAACAAAGCTAACATAGGAGAATCTTATCGTCCGGTATTTCTCCTATCGCCAGTAGCCAAGATACTTGAATCCATTCTGCTTCCGTATTTCATTGCAAATTTGTGTATTGCCAATCATTAGCATGGCTTTCGAAAACTACATAGCACTACCACCGCGCTAAACGCCATTAAAACGCCTACCCCAGAACAGTACTCTTGCGCTAGACCTATCAAAAGCTTTTGATCCCTGCACGTTACTGCAAGACTTGGAAGGGTCCTCCCTTTCCTCAAGTATCAAGAGCTGGACTGCAAATTATCTGTCTCTTCGGCAAGCATCGGTGCAATTCAGGAACATAACATCTAAACCCATAAGAATTAAACAAGGGGTACCACAGGGTGGTGTCTATACCTGATTTTGTTTAACTTCTACATGTCGAAGATACCTGCACCACCAGGAGGAGCCACTATTGTATCCTACGTCGATGAGCTTTGTAATAACATAAACAGCTATCTCCCTGATCTCCCCAGTTTTTTCGCCTCGCGAAACGTGACATTGCACCGACCAAATCATCGGCGACCTTATTTACAAAATGGACACGGCAATTGTGGACCATATTGGAACCCACGTTGATGGCATTACGCTACCGACTGTCTTACACCCAAAATATTAGGAATAACGTTCGATCAGGACCTTCCCAAGGAAGTCGGTTCTATGTACCGGAGCGACTCGGGTTTTTTCCCGACCAAGGAGTGTCATTTCAGTGTAACCCCATTTAACTTGTTGCGTCCCTCCCACAAATTGTCATCCTCCCAGCAGCTCCTTGCAGCGGGACTTCTCCATATTCTCTTGCTCCGGGAAGGTTTCGAACCCAATTCGGGTCCATGTCCTGACCCCGGTCCTGAGAAATGGTTTTGCTGCATCTGCCGGAAAATAATATTTTTAGGACGGTCATACTCTTGTCAGTGTGTCTCGTGTAAGGGATGGTTGCATCGGACAGGTTGTTCTGGGCTAGATCCCAAAACCCGACGTCCACGTAATTTTTATAAATCTTTTGTGGCTTCATGCTGTTCACGCCCAAGGGCGTCCTGTAGTCTACGCCTTAGAGCCCCCCACTACCTTCCAGCAGCCCCGCTGCTCAGCAAGTCACAAGTACCCGCTGCTGCTCGCGCCCCACGGCACCATCAACTCATACGGCCGCTCCCACTCATACCTACAACCTCCGTAGTAGAGTCGGGAGCAATGCCGAGCATCAACCTCTGCCCCCGTCTTCCCCCCTCTTTTCCGGCAGCAATCGTGTAGGTCAGGGAAACAGACTCTTAGTCCCTACCTATTTTTGCACCGTTTGCCAGCATAGAATATATATGTTTGCGACATCCGCCCAATGCAGCTCCTACCTTGCACGGTGCCACTTTCCTAGATGTTCTGGTCTCCGCGACGGCAACCCCCCGACGGGTTTCATAGCGCCATGTTGGCAGGCCGCAAACCCAAATACACCGGGTACCCCAATGCTTACCCAAGGACGTCCAGTCCCAGGGCCACAACAGCAGTTGCGTCCTAGCCTTTCACAACCCAGGCGTAGTCACCAGTCACTCACTCCCACAGTGACGACGTCTCCCCCTATGCACTTCAGAATTCTGCAGTTAAACTGTAATGGATTAACTGGGAAGATCACGGAGATAGTCGATTTCATGAAGCGGCACAACATCCGCATTGCTGCAATTCAAGAGACTAAACTCACAGCAAGATCTGCTCTGCAGACTTGTTCTGGGTATAATGTCCACAGAAAAGATCACGAGCGCGGAAATGGAGGCGGCCTCGCGTTTATCATACACCACTCTGTGCAATATCATATATTTGATCCCGACATCGGCCGCAGGGACAGTGTCTTAGAACGTCAAGGCTTATCCGTCCTTGATACACAATCCTTGCCGGGTAGGAGTTCGAGGTAAACACACACGTCTGGTCTGCGGGCTGGATGCTTCACTTGCTTCACGTGTTTCCGTACGGTGTCATCTACGTAGGATAGGGTGGCGCCGGTGTCCACTAGTGCGCGCACGCTCATGCCTTCAATGACCACTGGTATGTAGAATCGGCCATCTACTTGTGTTTTTGCGGTTGTTTTGCCGGCGGGTGGTTCCCTCGGCTTCTCTGGTCGGACGTACGGTGCTTGGCGGCTTCCTTTAATATCTTTGGGCGGCGTCCGGGATGCGTTCTCGGTAATTGGGCTAGTCGGAGGGCATGGGTAGTCCCTGGAGAGGATGTTGTCTTGGCCACACCGGGAGCAGAACTTTCTCCAGGGGCCCTTACATTGGAAGCGGTGGTGTCCGCGTTCCTTGCAGCGCCAACAGCACTCCTTGCTGTCGTATTCCATGGGTAGGTGGTATAGGCTGTGGACCACCATTTTTCCCTGTTTTGCTTCCTCGCCTCTTAACAGCTCATACTCTTCTGTTAGCTCCAGGAGCTCCTCGATCGTCCTGAACTCGCTGCGCTTGACGAAAAGGCGGTATTCCACGCGTAGACCATCGTAGATCCGTTCGAGGTGATTCTCTTCGCACATCGTCGGGTGTTGCGAGGATGTAGTCCTTGGCCTTCTCACGGCCTTGCTGTTTGCGTTGTCGGATGGCCTCTTCCAAATGTCGTATGTGTCGCTTAGGTGAAAAAAATGTTGCACCTCCCTCCGCAGATCGCTCCAGCGGTGTATGTGTTGCTTACGGACGCAGTACCATTGCAGTGCTTTCCCGCGTAGAAGCTCCGGCAGCGTTGGGAGGAGCCGGTCGACGGGGATGTGGTAGCATTCGGCGAGCTCCTCTATCCTCTCAAGAAATTCGTGCAGTGACTCCTCTCACGAAAAGTGCAAATCCCAGCGGCGAACGGTATTCATAATTTCACCGTCGCTCATTTCGTCTCGTTTCGGTGATGCGTTCTCTCTCTTTCCTCCGTGCTCCGGACTGTGGATCTGGATTGAAGGGATCGGCTTTGTTGTTGGCTGAGGTAGCATAGCGGACTTCCCCTCTTCTCGTTCACTCGTTCCAGCTCTTTCAGCAGGTCTTCCCTGGATTTTCTGGCGCATTTCGCTCGCACGTAAGTACTCAGTGCGCGACGCAGCTCGGCTACGGTTTGGCCTTCCACGTCGATTCGGTGTTCCTTACACTCCTCGATCAGCCTCTCCCTCCTCAGTAGGTAGATCCAATTGAGCGAGTCGGTGTTCAGCAGCGTGCCTTCCGGAACCGGTGTGTGTGTTGTTTCTAGCAGTGTGTTCGTTGAACCCGCCCCGGCAGTGTTGGTGGTGGTTGTAGTTGTTTTTTCCACGGTCATCTGCGGAGGAGGGTCCCTGCTCGGGCGCCATTTATTAGGTGGGTTTTTGTCTAAGACCCCGAGCACGCTCAGTCAATCCAGAGTCGAGTAAAGGTCCCACAAACCCCTACTGAATAAGTACACAATATGTATGTGTTACGAACACACGCACACACAGCTGGAGGTATTAGGCGGGCAGCAGCTTTCCGTCGCAAGATGGCGAGGGGCGGAGCGGCGGCTAACGGTCGTTGGAGTAGGGGAGGTTCGGTAGGGCGGTCGAACGGTCGGGTAACGGGCGAACTCGTACGGCGGTACGGAAGCAGCGGCTTAACGGCGGTAGGATGGCAAGCGGCCAGTGGCTAGCGTAGCAGCGGCCAGACGGATGCCTCGGCTTAACGGCGGTATGATGGCAGACGGCCAACGGTCGTCGTAGAAGCGGCGTGACGGATGCAGGGGCTTAACGGCGGTAGGAGGGCGAACGGCCAACGGTCGTCGTAGCAGCGGCGTGACGGATGCAGCGGCTTAACGGCGGTAGGATGGCGAACGGCCAACAGTCGTCGTAGCAGCGGCGTGACGGATGCAGCGGCTTAACGGCGGTAGGGTGGCAGACGGTCGTCGTAGCAGCGGCGTGACGGATGCAGTGGCTTAACGGCGGTAGGATGGCGAACGGCCAATGGTTAGTGTGGCAGCGGCGGCACCAGCAAGGCGGGATGGGCACGGCGGTAGTATGGCGGACGGCCAACGGTCGGCGTAGCACCGGCGGGATGGAAGCAGCGGCGGCACCAGAGGGGCGACGATGCGACGGCAGCGGCGGTGGGCTACGGAGCGCGTACCAGGGCCGGGTGAGAGGGGCAAATAGGCTGGCGACGGGGTTTAGCTGGACAGCGGCTGCGTGTTCCGGGCGGGGTAGGATGGGCGTACCAACGGGCTGGTATTGGTCGGTCGGATTCAACAGGATCGGGCTAATCGCTCTTCTTCGG
Organism: Eurosta solidaginis; assembly: GCA_029619165.1. NCBI lineage: Eukaryota > Metazoa > Arthropoda > Insecta > Diptera > Tephritidae > Eurosta > Eurosta solidaginis. The sequence goes on from JARSSU010044752.1 coordinate 15,502, forward strand.
CAGCCTTGGTAGTCGGCGTGGTCAGTCACCTGCGGGAGAAACTGCGAGGACTCGTTAGTGCTGGTTTCACCGCTGGACACCCCCGCCTCCCTAGTTGCACGCTAATAGAAGGTGCGTAAGAGGGGCGGGGCTGTACCAGCCGATACACCGTGGGTCGATCCGTGCGCGGAGGGGAATTGCACCCTAACGGCACAGCGGTAGCCCCTTATGCGCACGCATCGGCTCACGGCCGAAACCAGAGTTGAGGGGGAGGTGGGTATAGTCATTAACGCGTCGGGCCGCTCAACACCCAGGGGGGCGACGGGTGGCAATAGCACAAGGCATCCGCCCCGCCCGTCCTTACCTGGGTGAAGGGTGACCCGTGCCATGACGGCGCCCCTTCCACTCAACTAGCCGAGGCCAGAGCTGAGGGGGAGGGGGTTATATAGTCATTAAGGTGTCGGGCCGCTCAACACCCAGGGGGCGACGGGTGGCAAGAGCACAAAGGCATCCGCCCGCTCGTCCTTACCTGGGTGAAGGGTGACCCGCGCCATGACAGCGCCCCTTCCACTCAGCTGGCCGAAGCCGGAGCTGAGGGGGAGAGGCGACAGAGTCATCAAGGCGTCGGGCCGCTCAACCCCCAGGGGGGCGACGGGTGGCAATAGCACAAAAGGCATCCGCCCCGCTCATCATTACCTGGGTGAAGGGTGACCCGCGCCATGACAGCGCCCCTCCACTCAGCTGGCTAGCCGGAGTGTCAATTTTGTCTTTAAAAAGACAACCACTCCCGCTAGCTCACCTGCGAGGACTGAATTGCAAAAATGCAAATTCGCTGTTTATATGGGTGGTGCCGCAAACTGGTTGAGAAATCAACACACCATTATTGTGATTTTCACTGGTTTGCTATCGGTGGTTGTTGAGTATGCTATAGAAGAATAAGTACAAGTGGTTGTTGACTATGCTATAAGTACAGGGAGGTTCAGGTGGCTATGCTATAGAAAAATAAGTACAGGGAGGTTCAGGTTTAAGTGAATAAGGAAATACAGTTGCATTATTGTAAGGCTACGTTACAAATCAAAACCCCTACCATTGAACAGTACTCGTTGCGCTAGACCTATCAAAAGCTTTTGATACGGTCAACCATGGCACGTTACTGCAAGACCTGGAAGGGTCTACCCTTCCCCCATGTCTTAAAAGGTGGACCGCTAATTATCTGGGTGGTCGGCAGGCATCGGTGCAATTTAGAAATAAAATATCAAAACCAAGAAGAATTAAACAAGGGGTGCCACAGGGCGGTGTCCTATCCCCACTTTTGTTTAATTTCTACATATCTAAGCTACCTTCGCCACCAGAAGGAGTTACTATCGTTTCCTACGCCGATGACTGCACAATAATGGCCACAGGCCCAGGCCCACAGATCGATGAGCTTTGCAACAGAATAAAGGGCTACCTCCCTGATCTCTCCAGTTTTTTCGTCTCGCCAAACCCGGCATTATCACCAACTAAATCCTCCGCGACCTTATTTACGACATGCACGTCCCAAATGTCGACCATTTTGAACATCCACGTCGATGGCACTACGCTACCGACTGTCCTACACCCCAAAATCTTGGGTGTGACATTTGATCAGGATCTACATTTTGGTGAGCATGCAGCCGCAATTGTACCGAAAATCCAGAGCCATAATAAAATCCTCAAATCCCTTGCTGGCAGTACTTGGGGAAAAGACAAAGAAACGCTCATTACCACATACAAAGCAATTGGCCAGCCGATTGCATGCTACGCTTCCCCTATATGGTCGCCAAGCCTAAAAACTACCCACTGGAAGAAGCTACAGGCCTGCCAAAACACTACTCTCAGAACCGCCACGGGCTGTCTTCTTATGTCCCCAGAACACCATCTACATAATGAGGCGAGAATACTCCCCATCAGGGAGAGAAATGAGATGCTAACCAAACAGTTCCTGTTGAATACCCAGAAACCTGGGCATCCCAACAGACATCTGATTGATGAGCCAACACCGCCTAGGGGCTTAAGGAGTCATCTACGTAAGAATTTTGAGGAAATACGGCACCTGAGAACTCAGCCGTATGAAGAAAAAAAAACACAAGCAGACCCTTGGTGAACTCCACAAACAGGCGTCGGACCTTTATGCCGGGAATTTCCCGGTGAATTCAGTACTCAAAGAATAGTACCCAAAACTTGCGGAAGAGGAACGCATACTCCCCAGGGAAACGCGAGTCACTCTAGTTCAACTTCGTTCTGGATACTGTAACAGGTTAAACTCTTACCTATCCAGAATCAACCCCGACATACAAAATGTATGCCCCGGTTGCAATGTGTCCCCACATGACACCAACCATCTCTTTAATTGTAATGTGGAACCAACGCCTCTAACACCCCTTTCATTATGGTCCACCCCTGTTGAAACAGCAAGTTTCCTTGGACTCCCGTTAGAGGATATTGATGACAATTTGTGATCGGTCGCAGCTATTAGGTGGGGCGAAGCACTGCTACAACAACAACAACAACAACAACTACAACATCAGGACCTACATTTTAGTCAGCATGCAACCGCAACTGTATCCAGAGCCATTATAAAATCCTCAAATCTCTTACCGGCAGCCATGGCGGACCTATACAAGGTGGCATCACGATGAGAGCTGATTTGTACTTTTTTAATATGATTTTTTAACATCCGGCTTAGTGCGATTTTGACATTACTGCATAATATAAAAGATATATAAATATACAACTCAAAAGATAAAATTTAAGATATATCGAGCTTTCAACAATGTTATATTACAAACAAAGAAATATTAATGAACATTACTATTTAATTTCAGAATATAATAATAATAAGAAATATGAGCAGAAATAAGATCTTATGCCGAAATCTTATACTGGCGGAATGCATCAGATTCAGCATGATTTCGGAATGCAGCGGATTCCAATCTCCCTGTTGGAATGCAACAAGATTCCAATCAGCATGTTATGGGAATCCGGCAGTGCTAAGAGTAGTGTAATGAGGATACGCCATCACAAGGCATAAGAA
>JARSSU010044754.1:0-15520 GCA_029619165.1 Eurosta solidaginis
GTCATTTGAGTTTATTAAGTGTTTACGAATAAAGCGCATCATGTGAAATTGCCAGAACTTGGCTACATACATACAAACTGCTTTGTTGGAATTAGCTCAGTTTAGTTTAAAATATTTGAAATGTTTGTTCAAGGTTCGTTGGCTCATTGGCATTTTTTGTTGCAATGTTGCTTTATATGAAAACAGATGAAAGAAATGAAAAATACTAATTGCATTGATTATGTTTTACTAGTATCGCCCGGGATCGAAAATTCAACCAATCTATTGTCTCAGATAAGGCATATCAAAATCGAAGCTTCCATGAGACTTCTAGACATGGCATATGCAAATTTCTCTTCATTTCAGATGTGCCACAGTCCCTTTCACACAATTTCTACTCCTCTCTACAACCGAGCGTTTGTGTGGAGTAGGTCGAAACCAAATTTAAAGCGATGTCTCGTTTTTGGTATTTCAGCATTTTGTACAAAATGCGAATGAGGTGAACTAAAATTATGTTAAAACATCTTTGGTATTACGTAGTAATATACATTTATGATAATATAATTCTATGAGTGCATACTTCCTTTTGCAAGACTTCCCATTCTCCATCGTGGTAACGTGGGTAGTGGAATCTATTCAGAGGATCATTCACTTTCCCTAAGCATAGGCTGACAAGCCACTGTAGCGTCTTCCAGGCGAAATTAACTGTAATAATGGAGGCCGCCCATTGGCTGCTATCTAAGAATCCCACATCAGTAGCAATTTACTCTGACATGCAATAAAAGCCCTCCAAGGCAAGAACACTTCATCGGAATTAGCAATAGAATGCAGACAGACCCTAAGTGAACTTGCATCGCGGCGCGAGACTGCTGTTGTATGGGTTCCAGGTCACAGCGGTGTACCCGGGAACTGTGCTGCCGATGAACTAGCGAGGAAGGCTACTGAACAGACAGAGCTAAGCCAGCTGAAGAACATTGCTCACCTTCTTGCTGCGTGCAAATACTGGCTCACATCATTTCTCACAACAAGAAGGCAAATTCCAGATGGACGCTGGAACTTACATGCAAGGTGTCCAAACAAAAATGGCCTCGCATAAATGAGAATCGAACTAGGTTCCTCATTAAGGTCAACCGTCTCTACTTAGGTCCACTGATCGGGGTACTAACGGGCCCCTGCCTGATGGGAATACACGGCGTATGCATGGTATTTCCAAACCAAAGAATTTTGTCGGGGCTGCAGGGATGAAGAGAAGATAGAAAGCGTCGAATACTTCCTCTGTGGCCCTGCTCTGGCCAGTGTACGTATGGAATGTTCTGCGGAAATCGCAGTTATTCTACGCTACATCAGAAGGACAAATTGGTTCAAATTCTTACAAATCTAAAGGAGGAAGAACTACAGCCCATACAGTGGTATGACAATGAGCCAGCCAGCCTAAGTGTGTCCCTCACATTGCTTGTTGGCAGCCACTTTAACTAAACCTTACCTAACAAGTCACGCCAGATATCCCTGTTTGGCGACTCATGCTAATTGGGAGCACCAAGAGTAGTCAAGTCTTTCTCCACCTGCTTCTCCCAACTCAGTGGTGGTCTCCCACTTCCTCTGCTTTGAAACTGCGGTGTCGATTGAAATATTTTTTTTGGCCGCAGTGTCATCGTCAATTCGCATAACATGAACTAGCCAGCGAAGCCTTTGGGATTTTATTCGCTGTGCTATCGACATATTTGCGTAAAGCTCATACAGCTCATTGGTATACCTCTTTCACAGACAAGACCATTAATCTTCCGCAGAACTTATCTCTCGAACACTCCAAGAGTCATTGCATCTTCTCTCTACACCGACCATGATTCCAAGCGATACAACAGGACAAGTATGATAAGCGACTTGTAGAGCATTATTTTTCTTCGTCGAAAGAGGTCTTTACTTTTTAGTTGCCTTCTCAGTCGAAAGTGCACTTTTTGGCAAGAGTAATTTTCCGTTTGATTCCTAAGCACATATTGTTTTTGTTGTTTTATAAGACTTCCCACATTAGTAATATTCAGCATATACAGTGATGCCCTCCTGACACCTTCTTTTTGAATTCTTTCCACTTTTCTCAACTGACATAATATCGATGTTGGGCTTATGTTTGCCAAGTATTATTGGCCTGGTATCAGTTTCCTAAGGAACCTTTGACTTTTCATATGTTGGTATATACAAATATCAAATGCCACACTCCCTACATACCAAAACAGAGCTCTTAGAAAGTTTAAAGCTAATAAAATTATAGAAGGAAATTTTGGCATTGTTTTTTAATTCCTTAATGTTAGGTCGGCTTCATGTCTGCGCGAAAATTCCTTGCCGTTTAGCTAGAGTCTTGAAATTTGGAACGCAATTCAAAACCCGATGAGGGATTGGGATATTTAAAAAACTTCTTCGAATTAAAAAATTTTGCAGTCGAGTTTTAAGTAATTTCTTTAAAGATCTCGAAACTTTGAACATACATAGCTAAGCGCCTTATCAAAGTGCAATATAAAGATGAAATTTCTCTTAGATGGGACGGGGATCGATATATTTAAAGATCTTTACAAAACCTGTGCATAGCAATTATTAAGTAACTTCTCATAGAGGTTGGAACGTGAAACCGTGCACTTAGTTTAGGGCACTTTTACAATGAAGGTAAAGTTACGCTGAACTGGCCGTCCATGAGGGCCTTACATAGACTGAAAGAGTCCGTAGTGTTACCAGAAGTTTGTTTAACAGCCAAACTAAAAAGCCCTATCGAATAACAGGACATATGTTGTTAAATAAAAATGAAAAAACCGAGGAAGAAAGTATCCGATAAGTGACGTTCGGGTCGGCTTTTAACTGGCTAGAGATTTAAATTTTAAAACGTTGTTCGGGTTTTGAAGGAAGCGGAAATACCTAGAAATATCATACTAATTGTGGGAATTTTGAGATCAGGTTTTAAGGTTGTGGTATAATATATGATAAAGACATTCGATGTTGATAGTTCTTTGCCGATTACAGATCCGATACGTTTCGGTACCAAGCGCCACTAAGGTACTAGCACAACCATTTCAGTAAAGATTTAATATAACCACATCGAACTTTATAGGCCATGTTGCACTGCTTAAACTTCTTACGTGGCTGGTTTTTAAGATGAGAATAAGAGCGCGAAGTCAACAAATCGATTTGGACTCATTTACTTTCAGAGCATTTCGCGGGTTGTTTAGAATTCGTACGGCTTCAAGTCTTGCAAATGCGAGTGCGCGTGTTGTCGCTTTGGTCGCTCCGGGTCGCCTAGTTTCACCGTGTTCGTGGAAACATATTCCATCACAAAGTATGGGCCGGAACATTTTGGTGCTAACTTCTTGGCGAATTTGTCTGCCGCAGATGAGAGTGGGTGGTCCCTTTTCATCACCTGCTCACCTATGCGTGGTTTCCATTGCCGTCTGTGTAAGTCGTAGTGTTTTTTCTGTTGCTTTGAAGCTTTGGTTAGGTGCCCTTTTATCTCGTCCCATAACTTGGTGATGGACGGTGGTACGGTTGGTGGCTCTGCTGGTACTGCTCCCTCCGTGCGCACTTGCTGCGGTGCTGTAAGATCTCTACCGAAATTGATTTCTGCTGCCGATTCTGTTGTAGATTCGTGACTAGCCTTGTTTATCGCGAATACTATTTGCGGAATCTCCTGGTCCCAGGTACGGTGGTCGTCCTTGAATCGCTGAGCTATCATGGTCTTCACGACTCCATTTCTATTGTGTTTTTTCATTAGCTTTATATTACTGTGTGTCACTAAAATTATATTAAAAGACAGAGTACCTTTTCAGATTCTGTTTTACCGGATCCGGGAACTTTATAAAACCGGGTACTTTCTTGAACCGAATGCTTTTCAAAAATCGGGAATTTCTTCAAATCCGTGTACTTGTTTAAAGTCGGGTAATTTATTGAACCTGCTATTTTTTTATAACCTGGTACTTTCTAATCTGGGTAATTCTTTAGAGCAGGGTACTTGTTGGGAAGCGCATACTTTTTGCAGCGGGTAATTTTAAGAACCGTGTACTTTTTTAGAACCGACTATTTTTTTTTAGAACCAGGTATACTTGTTTTAAAACTGAGTGCTTTTTTGAACCGGATTGTTTTTCAGAGCCGGATAGTTTGAAAGAATAATGTACTGTTTTAGAACATTATTATTTTTCAGAACCGGCTCCTTTTTAGAACCGGGTACTATTTTTAACTGGATAGTGTCAGAACCGGAGACTTTTGAAGCACCGGATAATTTGAAAGGTCAAGGTATTGTTTGAGATCAGAACGCTTTTTCAGAGCCGGGTTCTTCCTAGAACCAAGTTTTTTTTGAGCCGGGTGCCCTTTTGGAACCGAGTAGTTTCAGGTAATTTGTTAGAAACTTCTACCATTTGTGTAATGTTTTAAGTTCCACGGCCAAAGAATCCATTAAAAGTGGATGGATATTGGGTACCTTTCTCGTACCAGGTTAGCTACTTGTCTTAAGAACGCAACTGAAGTGGTGCGATATAAATAAATGCAAGACGCGATATACTTTCACGGAGATTAGGACCGAGCTTCCACTTCAATTTGTGACGTGCAACTTTAAAATTTGTCCTACATGTTTTATGCCTACTTCTAACGGCATCTGTAAGAAGATACATTTTCGCTTAAAGTCCATGCCAAACCAGGAGCGACCACACTTATACAAGGGTTTCTTTTGAAAAATACTTGGTCTTAAAAAAATATTGATGTTTTTTTTGCCGGCTCCTGAACTCAGAACTTTCGCTTTGGTAGACGAGCACGCTAGCACTATACTAACAATTATAAGCCCCTAACTCCTAGTCCAAAGGAGAGTTAAATATAAACATACATACATGTGAAGCTAATGTAGGCGCACTAAAATATAAAGCTGTTCCTTCTCTTCGAATGTAAGATGAGGCATTATAATAGACACTCATAGATACGTTCGACTTAGAACGTAATAAAAAGCTCTAAAAACGCATGCAATAAAAATGTTGTAAAGTCACCGGTAACGACTAACGTCATTAATTATTATGTGAAAAGTGTTTGGCATTAGATCACGCCGTTAGAATTTTAATGTCACTCATAAGCAACGTTGTACTGGAGAGCCTCTGTGGTAAACAGCTCGCTACGTTATTGATTGTGCCGTCAACGAAATGATGCAAGCAAGATGAATTGCATACATGCAAGTTTGTGTTACAAATAAAAAGAAAATACACATTTTTAAGTACTTCCTTTATAAAAATGGACCAGAAGAAAGGAAAAATATCTCTAAAAACAAATACATAATTTCCTTGAACTTTGATACTCAAATTTCAAAAAAATGTTGGTGGGGAACAAAAGTATAGAGGTGGAGCGCACATTGAGGAACTAAGGTAAGGATTATATGGAAAGTCTATTTATTGCACTTCACTTTTAAATTTTTGTTCCTCATTAATATATTTAGAGATGTTATGCTAAAATTTTAATATCAAAACTAAACAGATTATGTCTTTGTTTAAAGAGATATCTTTCGTTTTTCTGGACAAATTTTCGTCTTCTTCTTATCTAGTTCTTTTGCTGCATTGTTAAGGTGACCTGAACTATTTGCGAGGATTCATGTTTCTAGCTAAATGAGTAGTTACTTACAAATCGACCGGAAGATTGCCGAATTCTAAATGGACTTGTGATTTCCTCTACATATCTCGAGACTCAAAGGTTGTAATCACAGCTTCAGGTCGCTGGGTTATCGGGAAGCTCTTTAAAACTCGAAGCAAAGTTTCAAAGCACGGGCCTTTTTTTCATTTTTACGCTCCCTGCATTGTATCGCGAAATTGGCTTCCTTTATGTTGCATTTTCGTGGGGTTCTGAAGAATGTTCTTAGTTTCAAAAATCTAGCTCTACAGGAATTCAGTGAAAAATCTAAATATATTGATCCCTGTCCAATCTAAAACTTTCTTTAATCTCTTAGTACCTGGGCGACCGAGCTTTCCTCGGCAAAGTTCCGTTGTGCTGAGAAATCTTTCTAATAGTAATCTGTGAGAAATTGCAGTTATTCATTTAAAAGAAAATTATTTAAAATTAAGTCGAATCATGTGTAAGTTTTTTTACGAAGATCAAAATGTTCTCCTTTAAAGCTTTAATAGAATATGAGTAAGTAGAGTACTATTTCGTCTAACTACCCCAACCCTAAGTAGCAACCCTACTCAAAAATGTCCCTATTGTAATGCCGAGTGAAATACCTTTCGTTTGATACCCATATCGGCATATCTCATGCAATTTTTTTAATTTCGAATAGGTGGCAACCCCTAAATGGCAACCCTACTCAAAAATTACCCTATTGTAATGCGGAGTGAAATACCTTTCGTTTGATACCCATATCGGCATATCTCATGCAATTTTTTTTAATTTACGAAAAGGTGGCAACCCTAAATGACAACCCTACTCAAAAATGTCTCTATTGTAATGCGGAGTGAAATACCTTTCGTTCGATACGCATTTCGCATATCTCACGCATTTGTTTTTAATTTGAAAAGGTGGCAACCCTAAATGGCAACCCTACTCTAAAATGTCCCTATTGTAATGCGGAGTGAAATACTTTCGTTCGATACCCATATCGGCATATCTCATGCAATATTTTTTTAAATTTCGAATAGGTGGCAACCTTGTGAAATATTCTGAGTGGCAGCACCTAGGTAGAAAGTCTTAGAAGGTGATACGTTATCTCTGTGCCAAATTTCATTTAAATCGGTGGAGCCGTTCCCGAGATCGTTCGGCTATACAAACAAACAAGAATTACTCCTTTAAAGTAATAAGATATTACAACCTAATAGAGCTCAAAGCTGTGCTCCCGACAATTTTCTTAAAACTCGAAAACAAAATTTCCAAGTATGGACGATTTTTTTTTGATTTTTCACGATCTCTGGACCATCTATCGAATTGTTTTCTCTCATAACGCATTGTTATGGGGCACTGAAGTATTTTCTCAGTTTGAAGAATTTAGTTCTATAGAAAGTTTTTCAAATAGCAGTCGTAAATTTCCACATTTTGGAAATATACTTTCTAAATATCTTGATCCCTGTTTCATCTAGAAAACCTTTTTATCTTAAATATTACAACCTAATTAAGTTCAAATCTTCGTTTAAAGTTCCGATCGGAAGTTTCGAAAAATGCTTTCCTTTGCATTGCATTGTCATGTGATTCTTAAGTAAACACTTAGTTTCAAGAATCTAGATCTTCAGGAGGTTATAAAAATAGCGGTCGCAAGGAAACTCTTTTATCCTAAATATTACAACCCAATTAAGCTTATATTTTCAAAGTGTCAGGTTTCTAAGTTATCGGAAAGCTCCCCAAAACAAAAAAAAAGCAAAATTTCCAAGCTCCGATAATTTTTTTTTAATTTTCGCGATCCCTGGACCGCCTAGCAAAGTTTTTTTCTACATGTTAAATTTTCATTTGCGAAGTTAGTTCAAAGTTTCTAGACTCTAGCTTTCTGAGAAATTATTCAAAAATGGATTGAAAAAGTCTCCAGTTTTGTATTTAAATTGGCGGAAAAACATCAAACGAAATTAATATAAAGGAAGTAAAAAACTATGTCGTACATATAAATTATTACTCATGTTTTGTGCCGTATGTCTGTGAATTTATTCTTACACTAACGATGCGACCACCGTGGTGTGATGGTAGCGTGTTCCGCCTACTACACCGTATGCCCTGGGTTCACACCCAGGGCAAAGCAACATCAAAATTTTAGAAATAAGGTTTTTCAATTAGAAGAAAATTTTTCTAAAGCGGGGTCGCTCCTCGGCAGTGTTTGGCAAGCGCTCCGGGTGTATTTCTGCCATGGAAAGCTCTCAGTGAAAACTCATCTTCCTTGCTGATGCCGTTCGGAGTCGGCATTAAAGATTTAGGTCCCGTCCGGCCAATTTGTAGGGAAAAGCAAGAGGAGCACGACGCAAATTGCTAGAGAAGCTCGGCCTTAGATCTCTTCGGAGGTTATCGCGCCTTACATTTACTTTTTTTTTACTTATTGCGATTTATTAAGGCTATTGACATTAACTACATACTCATAGAAACATACAATTTGACATGCATTTCTGCTTATCTTTTCGTCCCATTTCATTTTATTTTTTTATGTCGCGTCTTATTTCATGTTAATAGCTGCATTTGCCATTTCGGTGTGGATTAGCTGAAATTTAAGTTTGGTATTAAAAATTTAGTTTATTATGAATCACTGCATTTGGTGGTTTGTGGATAAAATTTGTATGGTCAGGGCACATATATTCATACGCATATGTATGTATGTATTTGATTTTAACGCACGATGACAAATTACTTACTTAATTGGTGCTTAACCGTTTAAACGGTTATGTCCGCGCTAGTCGCTTCTTCTCTCTGCCAACCGGCGCCAATTGGTCACACGATGACAATGGTTGTACAGAATCTCATAACTACATCTTTATCTATCTATCTATCTATTCTATATATATATATATATGGGGTATTCCATCCCATTTCGACCAATTTTGAACCCGACCCCTTAGAATCGGCTGAAAGTTTTTCTTCTTTTTCTAGCTTACGAAAGACGTTTTTCAGAAGTTTTACAAATTTTTTCATCTAACTCAAAAAAAGTTATGAATTTAAAAAAAAACACCGTTTTTGTTTTCAAAATGCTATAACTTTTTCAAAAATTGACCGTTTGGGATCATTTTTTTTTAAATATGTTTTTAAATGTACTTTTCGGAAAAAATTCAAAAAAATGTTTAAAGTTTTTTTTTGTAATTTTTCAGTTTTTCGAGTTTTTTCGAATTTCGCCCTTTTTTTTCTCATAAAAAACTTCAATCAATTCTGCAATCATCCCCACTAATCCCGGAGTGGGCCGATATATATTTAATTGAAAAAAAAACTTTAAAATATTTTTTGTATTTTTTCCGAAAAGTACATTTAAAAACATATTTCAAAAAAAGAAATGATCCCAAACGGTAAATTTTTGAAAAGTTATAGCATTTTGAAAAAAACACCGTTTTCCAACTCAAAATAAGTTTTAAATATTTTGAAAAAACGGTTTTTTTTCCAAAATGCTATAACTTTTTCAAAAATTGACCGTTTGGGATCTTTTTTTTTAAATATGTTATTAAATGTACTTTTCGGAAAAAATACAAAAAAAATTAAAAAAAAATACTTGATTCCTTTCTTATATCAGCCAAATTGTTTAAACAAAAGTAACATTTTTACCAAAAAATGTGTTTGTCTCTTTGAATGTTTAAACCTTTAAAAATACGCAACGGATTTTGATGTGCTTTTTTTTAATAGATATAGAGTGATTGAAGAGGAAGGAACGGATGAACATATTTGGCTGAAAATTGGTAGAGGGGTAGCTTAGAACCAGGAAACATTCATAGGATAATTTTTATCCCGTTCTAGATAGGGTCTTGAGATCAAAACGTGGACTTGGGTAATCCTGGGATATGTTTGTACAATATGGGTATCAACTGGAAGCTGTTTATGAGTACTTTGATACGGGGTATTTTTCGTACCCCCGGATAACTAGGGCCTCGAGATATAAGCGAAAACGTGAACCCCGGTGCCCCTAGAATGTGTTTATACAATATGGATAATAAATGAAAGCTGTTGATGACTGCTTTAGTACAGGGTAGTTTTCATACATATTTGTGAAGGGTCTCGAGATATAGGCCAAAACGAGGATCACGGTAACACTAGGATGTGTTTTTACATTATGGTTATCAAATTGAAGCTGTTGAGAAAATGAGAATGATGAGTGCTTTAGTACAGAGTAATTCTTTATACCGCTGGGTGACTAAGGTCTCAAGATATAGGCCAAAACCTGGACCCGTATACCCCTAGAATGTGTATGTAATAGGGATATCAAATGGAAGCTGTTGCTGAGAGCTTTAAAGTAATTTTCATTGTGATATTGGATTTAGTCGCATCAACCTGGCAAAACTAATAAATATGCATGCGAAGCCGAAATAAAGACATGAATTGATAATACCCACATAACTATTTACGTACGTCCTATTCGATTGGCCTGGCAATAAGGGATGAAGAAGAATGGGAAGAACTTGAGAGAAGAGAAAAGATAGAAGGAGACTGAGAAGGAGATAGAGAAGATAGAGGCAGATGAAGTGAAAATACGGAGAGAGGTGTGAATAAAAGGATTAAGAAAAAGTGAGGCGGGCAGAGTTAGACGAAAAAAGCTTATTAAAATTTATGTAGATAAACCAAATTTAGGGCAGAACAACGTCTGACGGGCCTGCTAGTATGTTTATATTTATCTATTTTATTTCTGAACTAAATAAATGTTCATTAATCGCTTAATAAGCCACAATATAACCTCGTTTCTATTAGCTTCTTTTGGGTGTTTGTATGAAGATACAAAACGATACCAAAGAACTGAAATCTTTAAAAAACAAAAAATCGCGTTCTTTCAAGCTGTACAAGAAGAAGGGTTCACACTCCGACTACTTGAAGTACTCTATATTGCGTCATAAATATTTTAATTAAATAAAAAGTGTTATAATACCAATCTCTGTGCGATGAAAAAGAAAATAACTTGCAATCTGAAAGCTTTCTATGATTTCGTGAACTCTGAACGTAGGGTTAAATGGTTTCCTTCTGGTATGAAATACTATGATGATTTCTCTAGCGACGATCAAGATATTGCTAACTTCTTTGCATAATTTTTGAAATCTAACTATTCCGCTGAATTAATTTCTTTGTCTAGTGAATAGCCGTATCAACTTAACTCACTTAACGCAATTAATATGCCAGCCATATCTCCAGAAGAGGTTTTTACATATTTAAGGTCTTTGAAGGAATCTTATAAATACGGGCCTGACCTAATTCCCACATGTTTTCTCAAAAATGCGCTGAACACATTTACCAGCCCCTAACTGATTTATTCAGCATGTTCCTAAAACATGGTGTTTTCCTGCTGCTTGGAAGGAATCTTTTCTAATACCCCTCTAACGCAACAATTAATTTTTCGAAATACTCTTTCAGATGTCATTAATGCTCCCTCTGGTGTTCCACAGGGCAGTCATCTCGGTCCAATTCTGTTCTTGCTTTTGTTAATGATATATGTTGCACAATAAAATATTCCAAAATTTTAATGTATGCTGATGATGTGAAACTTTTTAGGTCCTATGCGTCTATTGAAGAATGTCCCTAGCTTCAAACGGATTCAAACTGCTTAGTTGCTTGGTGCAACGCGAATTCAATGCCGCTGAACATCAATAAATGTAAATTCATGTGCCTCTCTCGGAGATCTTTGCCAGCAGCCTCTTACGTAATTGATAATTTTTGTCTTGTATCAGTAGATTATTTTGTTGACTTGGGAGTCACGATGGATGCTAAACTTAGTTTCAACCTTCATATTAATGGTACTGCCAATAAGCTAGAGGTATTCTATTATTCGTGAAGAGATGGTCTAAAGAATTTAGTGACCCTTTTGTAACCAAAACCCTTTTTACCACATTAATTAGACCGATACTAGAATCCGGATCAATAGTCTGGAATCCGCGATATCAAGTTCATGCAGATAGGCTTGAGTCAATACAAAAGCAATTTTTACTTTTTTCTTTAAGGAATTTTCATTGGGACTGCGTGTAATTTCCACTAGTCTGTTAAAGCTTATCAATCTTCACACTCTCGCTAGTCGTAGAGAAATACTAAGCATATTATTTATGGCTAAACTACTGAATGGACTAATTTCTAGCCCCCTTCTTTTGAACGAAGTAAACTTCAATGTCCCATCACGTGCGTCAAGACAATACAAACCTCTTCTTTTGAGGCAGTGCAGAACTAATTTCGAATTAAATGAACCTTTTCGGTGTTTGTGTCATAATTATAACTCTCATTCGAATTCATTTAATATAATGGATTCGCTTTTTACTGTAAGGAAAACCGTCCTATCCTATCTTAACTCGTAACAAAAAAAAAGTAAAATAAAAAAAAATAACTAAAAAATAAAAATATGCTAAAAGCGTTACCTTATTGAACAATTTACTATAATATAGTACATATTATGTAAAATTTTCAACTGTTATGTATATAATACTCAGCTGATGATTTTTATTCTGTAGCTGAGCAGCTTTAGATCTCGACGCTTAACAAACCTCCCCCTATCAACAACTCGGCAAAAACAAAATCCGTGCGTCATGCGGATGCGCCCCTTGTGTCGATTGGGCGGGCTTTGGAGGATATTAATCCGTTATTATTATTCTCTCTTTGGCCTAAGAGCTAGTGACTTAATACTAGGTTAGGTTAGGTGGTAGCTGCCCTGATAGGGGAAGCTCATTTGAACAACATGAAAGTCCGTTGTGATACCACATACAATAAAATAACGGCGACGTAGCTATAGCTACTTAGAGAATTGTTTCGTAGCAACGATAAACCTTGGATAAATCTTCGGGAGATCTAAGTGAGTCGCGACCGAAGTACTTTCGCCTAGTTCTGGCAAAAGCTGGGCAATCAAGCAAAAAGCGATTTGGTTATTCCAAATCATCCTCCTCCATACAGCTGCAGAAGAATGTGGTTTCCAGTATTTTGAGAGGTACCGCATGGATTCCCATGGGACAGTGCCCTGTCAAAACGCCAATTACCATTAATAGCTGAGCCTTAGGTAACCCAATTATTTCGGCAGACTTCTTGCCATCCACTTCTTGCTACCCTGTAAGAGGTGGTGTCGTTTGCTGAGCTGACTACAGGTGGCCAGCGAAATCCCATAGTCTCTACAGCCATCTTCATCCGGTTGAGTTTTGCCAATGCGGCCTAAGAGTACTGCTTGACTGTTGCCCGGGATATCACGATGGCCCGGGCCCCAGATAATCTTATTTATAAAATAGTTCGATGCAATCCAGAGGCGTAGCCACAAAATTGCTTGGGGGGAGGGTTCAAAAAAAAGTTTTTTTCAGTTAAATAAAGTAAAAAAAGTTGTCTTTAGCTTTAACATTAAAGTACGTGTATCTAGAATATGATATGAAAAAGGTTGCAATTAAAACTCAAGCGCATGCGTCGGCTTTTCTTTGCCATTTCATCTAAAACTTCATCAGCGGTAACAATTTGATCACGGTGGATGCTTAGTGATGCACAGCCATTCATCGTGTTTCTCAAATAGTTTTTAATCAGCCTAAGAGAGAAAAAGATCTCTCGTTCGTTGCCGTTGTTACTGGAAGCATACACAAGATTTTCAACAACATTTGAACATTAGGAAAAGCCACAGAATCGCATTCCTGTAATATTAATCATAGATAAATTGATAAAAAAAAACCGAAGTACTTCCTTCCGGAATAAGTAGAATTCATGCTTTTTGAGCCTATGCATGAGATCTATATAAAATTCAAAAGAAAGAAACCGATCGAATAGAAAAAAGTTTAATTTAAAAAAGTCATATCTACACGGAAAAAACACTAATGTGTTTTTTACATTTTAAAAAATGAAAAACACAATATTTTATCATTTATCAAATAATCTGAATTTTACATTTTTGAAATGCGTTTTTGATATGAAAAAAAAATTTAGATATTACATTATAATAATGTGTTTTCCACATGGAAAATAATGTCAAATTTGCATTATATTTCAAAATAGGAAATGTGTACTTCGAAAAAATGCTGTAAATTTAACATTATTTAAATGTGGAGAATAAAATCAAAGCACGAGAATTAGTATTGTTTAGTTCGGCAAACAAACAGAACCGTAAGTAATGTTTATATGTATGTTTATACGTAGCTTGTCGCCGTGACGTAAAGGCAGAAGAATCATGCAAATATTCAGACGCATGGGCTTTTCATATTTGCCTTTTCATTCCCATGAATGTAATCGCTGTTGAGGCAAATGAGCAAAGGCCTGAATTTATAATATTCACTCATGCCATAAGTTGGTTGATTTTTAATTAATGTCGATTATGTTCGTTTAAGCAAGTTGGATCATTGAACACGATCATGTTGCCGAATGTAATCGAACGTTGTTGTGTTCGATTTTTGATGTTCTCTGATATGTATGTAGATGGTCGTTGCCAAATTTACAAGGAAACTTCTTTATGAAATTATAGTAAAAGTTAACATGTACATTTGTATATTTAACAAATTGCAAAATTATTATTATGAAACAGAATATTATTAAAATATAAGTGTTCACTTAGTACATACATAGCTTGCATATTAGAAATATAATATCACCAACAAAGTAAATACGTTGCAGAATTATAAAGAAATTTATTAACATAGACATAAAAACATCAAATATTTGAATTGTAATGACCAAAAGGGAGCAGTTATCGGCATAAAATAGTCCGTCCTATCAGGGATAAAGTCGAACCTGGTAGGGTGTCCTAAGTCAGAAAGCCCATAACCTATATCACGACAAACGACTGGGCTGCGGCCGCCTTTCTCGCAATATCTACTGGATGTATGTTCAGCGTTACTTATTACTGCTGGAATATCCCATTTTTTCCAATGCGTTCATTGGCCGAGTGGCTTAGACAACTCAGGTACACAGTACTAACAAGCAAGGAAGGCTACGTGCGCGTGTAACCGAACATTACATACTCAGCTGCCAAGTTACAGCTGGCAAAACTTTTAAATTACCTTCTTTTAAAAGTGGGCGGTGCCACGCCCATTGTCTAGAATTTTACTAATTTTCTTTCCTGCGTCATAAGGTCAACCCACCTACCAAGTTTCATTGCATTATCCATCTTTGGTAATTAATTATCGCACTTTTTCTGTTTTTCGAAATTTTCGATATCGAATAGTGGGCATTATAGTAATAATTCGATTTCGTTCATTTTAAATAGCGATCTGAGATGAGTGCTCAGGAACATACATACCAAATTTCATTAAGTTACCTCAAAATTTACTCAAGTTATCATGTTTACGGAAAGACGGACGGACATGGCTAAATTAATTTCTTTTTTCGCCCAGATCATTTTGATATATAGATCGAATCTCAATTAGTTTATGCCGTTACGCGGTACCGTTATGCGAACAAAATTAATATACTTTGTGAGCTCTGGTCAGCTGAGTATAAATATATAGGGATACGAACAATAGAACAAAAATATGTTGTCATCCAACATTATGATTTGGTGATCTTAAATCTGCTGCTAGCGGAATAATTTCTGTACGCATTGTGAATTGTTGTTGTTGCTTAAGCAATAAATTGCGATATATATATGCGCGTTGGTATGTGTCACTTTTAAAATTAATTCTCTTATCATTAGATGTGTTCATGATGTGGAGCATTTCTATGGTGAAGCGCTTATTATATTGTTTCTCTATGTCCAATTTAGTAACATTTTGGAAATCGGGATAGCGGCCCGTATCCTTGCAATGGGCTGTTAAGGCCGTTTTATTTTCCGAAGCATTGTTTCCAAGTTGAATATTGGACTTGTGGCTGGAAATCCTTGTGTTTAATTTTAATTTGGTTGTCCGCACATATAACTTCTCCCATAAGTGAGACCAGTCACCGTTGCATGGGATTCTGTACATTACGCTGGATTTCTCATTCTTTGGAATTCTGTAAATATAATAACAAAATT
>JARSSU010044755.1:0-18453 GCA_029619165.1 Eurosta solidaginis
CTTCAGGAAAAAAGGGAAGGAAACTCATACAAGCCTACAGTCGAGTGATATAAAATAAAATCAAAAAATATTGCCAAATTCTCCTACTGAGAACTTGGTTTGCAAAACATAAGCTCGTCGCTACAATAAGACAAGCTAATGAGTTTAGTCTAAATATAAAAAAACCACGATGTAAGTATTGTTTTTCATTCTGCGATTTGCGAGCGATTTGCTTTACATGACATATGTGCCAAGTTTTTCAGTCCGGTACCTTCGCCTCGCTTGTGCCTGTAGTAAGTACTGCTTTACGATAGACTATGTGATGAATTTCAGTATCTGGGTGTAACGGTTGATACGAATATGAGCTGGGGTAACCATATATCCCGTCTAAAAAAATATCGTCAATTCTCTTTGCGTTGTCTTTATCATCTCAGAACTTCGGTTCCAACAATCTTCTCAAAATAGTTATTATGCGGTCTTCATTCTAAATTAAAATACGGAATCAGCTGCTGGGGTGGCGCCACCCTTGAACAAAACCCAGCCG
Organism: Eurosta solidaginis; assembly: GCA_029619165.1. Taxonomy (NCBI): domain Eukaryota; kingdom Metazoa; phylum Arthropoda; class Insecta; order Diptera; family Tephritidae; genus Eurosta; species Eurosta solidaginis. Next base: position 524 of record JARSSU010044755.1, read on the forward strand.
TTACTAGTATTGCAAAAGTATGCTGTTCGAAAAATATCTAATGTTAACCGGCTGCATCCATCGAGAGAACTTTTTAGAAGTCTAGGGATTCTCCCAGTCAAGGACCTGTATTATTTCAAAGTTTAAAAATTTTTTTATTAGATGTGGCTATCTGCAAAGTATTGAGGTCGGAAACATATAACCTGAGGACAAACTCACAAACTAGAGTCGTTGTACCTTCGACCAGAACCACACATTCAAGCAAGTTTTTCACAATTGTTTCACGAAAACTCTTCAATATACTTCCCACCGAAATACGTACTTTACGGAATCTTCGGCATTTTACAGAAAGTGGTTAAGTCCTTCCTCTTAGGCCTCGCCACAATGAAATCGAAGTTTTGCTTCAGCCAGCACATAAAACCGGTTTATAATAACAAATACTTCATAATTTTAATTGCTTTTCCTCTCATTTACCCATGGGTTGTTGGAATTTAGCTGAATCTTTTTATATACTATAATTAAATTAAACAACATTTATAATTTAATCACTTATTTAACAGATTCACCCCACTGTATTTTGTATATTTGCTATAATTGACATTTGTCACAATGCTGAAATTGGCATAAAATGTCTTAACTTTTCCTATATCTACTTGTACATATATTCCCATATATATAAGATTAAATTGTTTGCTTTTACGATGTTATTTTAATATGTACATACATAGATATAAGGAAAATGCCTAATAAATGAAATGAAATGAAATGAAAACCCAAATGTTAAATCATAGTTATTTATTGTGAAATAAATGTCATGAGGCTTTTTACCAAAAAATTTAATCTGTGCATCGTCCAACTGCGTTTTTGCCGTAATCAAATTTTGTTTATAATACCTATATGACACTACTTTATTTTCTCTGTATTTTTCTTGTATTTTTTCTTATATTTTTTGTCGCCCTCCCTCCTAATACGCCTTCAGTACTGTTACGAGTGTGTAAACTATATTCCAAAAAAACTAACGAAATACAAGAAAAATACACCCTAGTTCATTAAAAACAAACGAGCCAGTTTATTTTTCGATAGGTTTTTTGGAATTCGGCCAGTTTTTCTTTATTTTTTTTAACAAATGAAAATTTAATTTTTATTTTGAAAATTTTGTGCACAAATATGTAAGGAAAATCACGTTCATGTGAAAAAACACATCCAAACGATCGTGCAATATTTTTTCGGCTATATTTTCATAGTTTTATTGTGGAAAAATTGGTGAAAAAGTAAACGAAAAAAAGTCAATAACAACATGTCAAACTTATTCCTTTTGTGGGCAATATTGGTCTCCCTTGCTCTCGTTGGAAATTGTGTTTGCATTTTGACTTTCCGATAAAGTTTCGCCAGTATTTTAAGCTTGGAATCAAAGCAAAAATAAAGTAGTGTCATATAGGTATAACAACAAGAGGAGTCATAATTTTGTGGCTCGTTATAGGTTAAACGACCGCCTTACAAATCGGGCCACCCTAATCTATATGTGTCCATTTCAACGAAAGGCGGTCGATTGGATAATTGTTTCTTAACAATGCATTTTTTATTGTTTTTTGTTTAAGGTTTACGTGAACAATACCTTCCAACTATAATTTTTATTGCAGTCCAATGTAAAAGACAATCACAGTCAGTTTTTGTGCATATAAAACCTGTATAAAAATTTATTTAATACATGCAATTCTTATCCCCTTTTTGTAGGGGAATTCACTAAATTTAAGCGGAGCGATTTTCCAAGATTTTAACTAACGATTTTTCACTTGCCAAACATTTTTGCGACTTTGTACGTATTTTTGTGAATATTTATTCGATATGCAAATATGCTTACATCAATGTTTTGCTTGTATTTTATTGTTATTAAATGTTCCGAACTGTCAAACGCACGTTAATGCGTACTATGGAGGTGGTCGGTTTTTTCGGACGAAAATGTTTAGAAACACCTACGCACGCATGCATACATACGCCTACGCGTGCCTATGGAGTTTCGCAATAAGGCAAATTCATCGGCGAGTTTTTTGTACTTATTTGCATTGCTCAGAGATAAATGCGGATCTTCATACAAAAAGTAAGCGCGAACAAAATGTGCCTCAACACGACATTCTCAAATGGAACAAGTAAGGAAGTCTAAGTACGGGTGAAACCGAACATTACATACCCAGCTTTATACTTGAAATGCTGTTGTTGTTTGTTTTGTGTGCGTAAATAGTGTTACAAGGCTGCGCAATAATAAATATGGTTCTATTCTGAACTAATTTTCGTTTAAAAGAAGCAAAAAGGATACAGTGACTATCACCAAGACGAACTTACCCCTTCCTCGAACATAATCTTTGTGAGCTTAATTGTTTTAAAGATGAATTTAGCATATATGCAATTTGTTTCGCGTAAGAGGAGAACTATTGAAACAAAATTATGAACCTCATCTTGAGCATCCAGATAATCACTGTCCAATTTGCAACTCAGGAGACGAAGAAAACGTTTTACACTTTCTGGGTAGTTGTCCCATACTTATGGAATTTAGAATATTATTTTTTAAAAAAAGTGTATTAACACACCAAGAGATTAATGAATACCTCATGGTATAATATAAATAAATTGCGAGAAACAGCTGTTAAAGATAAACAATGCATTTCTTCACTTTCTTAGTAGTTTCCTTTTTTTTTAGTCATAAGCCACCTTTTCATAGGCCGGGTCACACATAATATACAGAAAAACTTACTACAAGTACTTATAAACTGACGGCACTCCGCCAAAGTTTAGTTATAAAAATTTTATATTGTAATCAACTTTGTAAAAAAAAACTATTCTGTTTAATAAAACAAATTACTACTACTAAGTACTTACTACTACTACTAAGACCAATGACCTTGAGCGGGTAATAATGCAGTTTTCCTTAAGATATGGGGATTTCCCTACTGTTTATTTAAAAAAAAAGATATACCAGAACAATAAACATAAACACACAAGTGCCATTGTCCTAAAAAGCGTTATTACAAAAAAGGGCAGGGTTATTAAAGAAATTTTCCAACTTTTACAAGAAATAGCTTATTACCTGTATCTACGCACTTTTAAAAAATCCTTTATATAAAAGAAGGCGATTTAACCTATTTAGTACATTTTTACTGAAAATATTTCCTGTTAAAAGGCAAACATGTGCACTAAATTTTTCGTAGAGTTATGTATGGCTCCAGAAACGTTGAGAAATGCATTGTAAGAAAGGAGCAGTGCCACGCCCATTTTTCAAGATTTGAATGTTTTCCCATTTCTTGTTATAATGGCACAAAATACGAGTGGTACAAAACTATTTTTCGCTAAGATTTAACTTATTTTTTTTGCCTACGACCCTTTTTAAAATCATTTATATAAAAGTGGGCGTCGTCCTTAACCAATCTTATTAATTTTAATAGAAATATTTCCTGCTATAAGGAAAATATATGTACCCAAACATTGAAAATTGCTTAGACAAAAAAAAGGCAATGCCACACCCATTTTCAAAAATTTTAGTGTTTTCCAATTTAATGTTATAATTCAATTTAGAAAGTAAAATTCGATTGATACAAAGCTCTCTTTCGCTAAGATATAGCTTATTATTTTCGTCTACGACCCTTTTAAAAATCTTTTATATAAAAGTGGGCGTGGTCTCTAACCGATCTCGTCGATTTTTTCTGGAAATATTTCCTGCTATAGGGAAAATTTGTGCACCCAATTTTATTATGATCCGTTTTTTCTTCGAGTTATGGCTCCCGAAACATAGAAAATTGCTTAGTCATATAAGGGGCGGTGCCACCCATTTTTTAAAATTTGAAGTTTTTCCTATTTATTGGTATAAATCCACTTGGGAAATGAAATACCATTGATAAGAAGCTCTTTTTTGCAAAGATATAGCTTATTTTATTTGTCCAGGCCCTTTTTTTAAATCTTTTATATAAAAGTGGGCGTGGTTGGTTAAGGATTTCGTTAATTTTTCTTCAAAGCATTCCTTATAGTAAAGGCAACCTCTCTGCCGAATTTTGTTACGATAGGTTTAACGATTTTTGATTTATGATTAATAATATTTGTAAAATTGATTTTATCACAATTGATTTATCACGCCCATTTTAAAAATATTTTTTTAAATTTTTATCAAGAGTCTCAATATCAGCCCACATGTCAAATTTCAATATTCTAGGTGCATAATTTACTAAATAATTAGGTTTTTTGTGTTTTCCAAAATATTATATATATAACAAGTAAGGAAGGCTAAGTTCGGGTGTAACCGAACATTACATACTCAGTTGAGAGCTGTGGAGACAAAGTAAGGGAACATCACCATGTTGTAAAAAGAACCTAGGGTAACCCTGGAATGTGTTCTATAGGTGGACGCCTTTTCGAGATATCGCCATAAAGGTGGACCAGGCTCTAGAATTTATTTTGTATGATATGGGTATCAAATGAAAGGTATTAATGAGTATTTTAAAAGGGCGTGAGCCTTAGTTCTATAGGTGGACGCCTTTTCGAGATATCGCCATAAAGATGGACCAAGGGTGACTCTAGAATTTGTTTGTACGATATGAGTATCAAATGAAAGGTGTTAATGAGTATTTTAAGAGGGCGTGGGCCTTGGTTCTATATGTGGACGCCTTTTCGAGATATCGCCATAAAGGTGGACCAGGGGTGACTCTAGAATTTGTTTGTACGATATGGGTATCAAATGAAAGGTGTTAGTGAGTATTTTAAAAGGGCATGGGCCTTAGTTCTATAGGTGGACGCCTTTTCGGGATATCGCCATAAAGGTGGACCAGGGGTGACAGGGGGATTCACGGGTTGTGTAGCGCAATATATAGCTTCTCCAACCCAATTGTCAACCTCACCTTCGAGCGGCGAATCCCGTTTCACTAACAGACGAGGCTCTGGCGACCCCAAGCTCCTCATGGAACTTGGGGGTGGGGAGGGAGGGATGGCCTGAAGGTTTAATGTGGCCATATAAATCGTTCCCGGGATGGTCGGGCCAGCACCTTAATTGTGCTGTGTTACCGCAGCGTATCGGATCTGTATCCGACAAAGGACCATCACATCGATAACACTCCCCAAAGCCTTCGAGGAGTAACCTAATCGCTACAGCAACAACAACAACAGGGGTGACTCTAGAATTTGTTTGTACGGTATGGGTATCAAATGAAAGGTGCTAATGAGTATTTTAAAAGGGAGTGGGCCTTAGTTCTATGGGTGAACGCCTTTTCGGGATATCGCCATAAACGTGGACCAGGGGTGACTCTAGAATTTGTTTGTACGATATGGGTATCAAATGAAAGGTGTTAGTGAGTATTTTAAAAGGGCGTGGGCCTTAGTTCTATAGGTGGACGCCTTTTCAAGATATCGCCATAAAGGTGGACCAGGGGTGACTCTAGAATTTGTTTGTACGGTATGGGTATCAAATGAAAGGTGTTAATGAGTATTTTAAAAGTGAGTGGGCCTTAGTTCTATAGGTGGATGCCTTTTCGTGATATCGCCATAAAGGTGGGCCAGGGGTGACTCTAGAATTTTTTTGTACGATATGGGTATCAAATGAAATGTGTAATGAGTATTTTAAAAAAGAGTTGGCCTTAGTTCTATGGGTGACGCCTTTTCGGGATATCGCCATAAACGTGGACCAGGGGTGACTCTAGAATGCGTTTGTACAATATGGGTATCAAATGAAAGGTGTTAATGAGTATTTTAAAAGGGCGTGGGCCTTAGTTCTATAGGTGGACGCCTTTTCGAGATATCGCCATAAAGGTGGACCAGGGGTGACTCTAGAATTTGTTTGTACGAAATGGGTATCAAATGAAAGGTGTTAGTGAGTATTTTAAAAGGGCATGGGCCTTAGTTCTATAGGTGGACACCTTTTCGGGATATCGCCATAAAGGTGGACCAGGGGTGACTCTAGAATTTCTTTTTACGGTATGGGTATCAAATGAAAGGTTTTAATGAGTATTTTAAAAGTGAGTGGGCCTTAGTTCTATAGGTGGATGCCTTTTCGAGATATCGCCATAAAGGTGGGCCAGGGGTGACTCTAGAATTTTTTTGTACGATATGGGTATCAAATGAAAGGTGTTAATGAGTATTTTAAAAAAGAGTTCGCCTTAGTTCTATATGTGGACGCCTTTTCGTGATATCGCCATAAACGTGGACCAGGGGTGACTCTAGAATGTATTTGTACGATATGGGTATCAAATTAAAGGTATTAATGAGGGTTTTAAAAGGGAGTGGCCCTTTAGTTGTATATGTGAAGGCGTTTTCGAGATATCGACCAAAATGTGGACGAGGGTGATCCAGAACATCATCTGTCGGGTACCGCTAATTTATTTATATATGTAATACCACGAACAGTATTCCTTCCAAGATTCCAAGGGCTTTTGATTTCGCCCTGCATAAACTTTTTCATTTTCTTCTACTTAATATGGTAGGTGTCACACCCATTTTACCAAGTTTTTTTCTAAAGTTATATTTTGCGTCAATAGACCAATACAATTACTGTTTCATCCCTTTTTTCGTATTTGGTATATAATTATGGCATTTTTTTCATTTTTCGTAATTTTCGATATCGAAAAAGTGGGCGTGGTCATAGTCGTATTTCGGCCATTTTTTACACCAATACAAAGTGAGTTCAGATAAGTACGTGAACTGAGTTTAGTAAAGATATATCGATTTTTGCTCAAGTTATCGTGTTAAAGGCCGAGCAGAAGGACAGACGGTCGACTGCGTATAAAAACTGGGCGCGGCTTCAATCGATTTCGCCCTTTTTCACAGAAAACAGCTACCGTCCTAGAATCTAAGCCTCTACCAAATTTCACAAGGATTGGCAAATTTTTGTTCGACTTATGGCATTAAAAGTATCCTAGACAAATTAAATGAAAAAGGGCGGAGCCACGCCCATTTTGAAATTTTCTATTATTTTTGTATTTTGTTGCACCATATCATTACTGGAGTTGAATGTTGACATAATTTACTTATATACTGTAAAGATATTAACTTTTCTTTTAAAATTTGAATTTAAAAAAAAATTTTTTTAAAAAAGTGGGCGTGGTCGTTCTCCGATTTTGCTAATTTTTATTAAGCAGACATATAGTAATAAGTTTAACGTTCCTGCCAAATTTCATCATGATATCTTCAACGATTGCCAAATTAAAGCTTGCAAAACTTCTAAATTACCTTCTTTTAAAAGTGGGCGGTGCCACGCCATTGTCCAAATATTTTGCTATTTTCTATTCTGCGTCATAAGTTCAACTCACCTACCAAGTTTCATCGCTTAATCTGTATTTGGTAATGAATTATCGCACTTTTTCGGTTTTTCGAAATTTTCAATATCGAAAAAGTGGGCGTGATTATTGTCCGATATGGTTCATTTTAAATAGCGATCTGAGATGAGTGCCCAGGAACCTACATACCAAATTTCATCAAGATACCTCGAAATTTACTCAAGTTATTGTGTTAACGGACAGACGGACGGACGGACATGGCTCAATCGATTTTTTTTTCGATACTGATGATTTTGATATATGGAAGTGTATATCTATCTCGATTCATTTATACCTGTACAACCAACCGTTATCCAATCAAAGTTAATATACTCTGTGAGCTCTGCTCAACTGAGTATAAGAAGTGGGCTGGGTTATCATCTGATTTCGCTCATTTTCAATACCAATCTTTGCTGGGTCCAGATAAGCTGGTGTACCAAATTTGATGAAGATATTTCAATATTTACTCAAGTTATCGTGTTAACGGACGGACGGACGGACGACGACAGACATGGCTCAATAAAATTTTTTTCGATACTCATGATTCTGATATATGGAAGTCTATATCTATCTCGATTCCTTTATACCTGTACAACCAACCGTTATCCAATCAAAGTTATAATACCCTGTGTACAAGTACAGCTGAGTACAAAAATACATTGTGAATTCATACAAGTGCAAAATCTTTCTATTCCTCCATTGCCATACCTACCTTCAAATAATTGCTGACAGGGAGAACGGCTGTCGCGAATGGCCATAGAATGGAAGAAAGGTTTATTTTTTGCTCGTGGTTAATAAATTAAAGTTCCATGAATTGCCCATTCATGTTTCAAACGAACTTTTCTTTTAAATGAGTCTACAGAAAGTGAGACTACAAATTAATATTAATTTTAAAAATCTAGTTAATGGAGATAATATGAGCATCCTATTAAGCAAACATTTTAAAATATTGTGACGAATATTAGCATCACTAACACAGGTCAACAAAATAAGAGTTTTGGTTTGGTGCAGCTCTACTTGTAACCAAATTTGGTAGTACTTGGTACCCTGATAAAAACTGTATACTTACTTTTTTAATGCTACGTACAGTTTTCTAGATAGGGTCAAGAAGCCCTTTTTAAGAGGTTAAAGGCATGTAGGGCCCCATAACTTTGTTTCTGTTTATTCTATCAAAACAGTTTTGACGTCGTTGAAAATAGTACATTTCGCCGCTTCTATCAGTATACAAGTTGTTAATATGTCTTCCGCAAACGTCAGAGAAATTGCCAAAATAATGTGAAAAATTCAATTTTTTGTTAAATTTTTTTATTTTTAATCACGGTTTTCTGGAATAATTTGTCAACCAGTGCTTATGTAAATTATTTTAGAACAATCTCCTATTAATTCTGTTTTCAAAGACATTTAACTTTTCTACGCGGATATAAAAAGTTATATGTCTTTGAAAACAGATTTATAGGAGATTATTTTAAAATAGTTTACATATGCACTGGTTGACAAATTATTCGAGAAAACTACAATTAAAAATGAAAAAATTTAAAAAAAATTGAATTTTTCACATTATTTTTGCAATTTCTCTGACGTTTATGAAGATATATTAACAACATGTATACTGATAGAAGCGGCGAAATGTACTATTTTCAACGACATCAAAACTGTGTTGATAGAGTAAACAGAAACAAAGTTATGGGGCCATACATGCCTTAACCTCTTAAAAAGGGGTTCTTGAGCCTATCTAGAAAACTGTACGTAGCATTAAAAAAGTAAGTATACAGTTTTTATCAGGGTACCGAGTACTACCAAATTTGATTACAAGTAGAGCTGCACCAAAATCACTGTTCACCAGTGTAAGTGATACTCACATCCCTAAGGTTATTAAATAAAGGCACAACAACATTCAAGCAAGCTACATAAACACATTAACCATAATTTATACATGTACATACAAGGCAGCAGAGAGATACTCACCATCAGCAGAAGTAGTACTCACATATACACACGCATATGGCTATGCGAGATACTATAAACTACAAATATACACGTATATATATCCCTAATTTACTTCAATAGTGTCATAACTCTAAAAACATGACTTTTGAGTTAATAACATGTAAACGTACCTAATATCATGATCTATGTTGTATAAAAAAATGTTTGGGATCACTTAAAAATTTACCACGTGCTATAAAAATTAAAATGTGCCTTTATATGCGCAACATATGGCAGTTAAAATATTTGAATGTCTCTCCTGGAAAATAGAGTTTTTTGAGTTATGACACTATTGAAGTAAATCAGCGATATGGCGGCTGATAACCAAGGATGAAGTTCGATAAGTTACTAGACCTTAGGAGAAATGGGTGGACGAGACAACAGAGAGTATAAAAGCAGCGAAAGCTGAGTAGTCAGTAAGCAGTTTGATTTAAGCACGCTATTGGTTGCGAAGTATAAGTGTTGTTGTGAAGTACTTTCAAAGTAGTCTAATAAAGACCATTTTGCATTATTGAATATTGGAGTATTTATTCAACAGTTTAGCGATTCGAACGTTAGCAGTAAGTTGCAAATAGGCGAAAATTCGCTAAATTCGTTACAATATGTAATTAATGCAATATACCAACTTTTTACAAAAACTTTTGAAAAACACTATTGAGTGATTTGAGCAATAGAACAGCGATTTTACAGGTGGTCGAGGCTGCTTACTATTGTGAACGTTTTTTATCAAACATTCGCCACTTGTATGAATTCTTAATGGTTGCCCCATTCATCCATGAAAATGAGTAGAAGCACAGAGACAAGTGTGGTTACCCTGCAAAAATCGCGAGTACTCCATGCATGCTTGTATGGAGTACTCGCTATGGACCAACCGAGTACTCCAAAATTAAACACAATTCATACAAAAAATATGGTCCAATTAACATTGCGATGTCCTAGGACTGGACCATATACTCCAGCTCCGCATTACATCAGAGTAATCCATGGAGTACCCACAGTCCAATAAACATCGTGTAGTGATTACAATCGTTAAAAAGGAGCAATGATCGGCTTACAATGTGCTCGTGTAGAAACATGAGTTGGTCCATTGCTGCATTACAGTGGAGTATAATGGTAAGTACTCCAGTGGACCACATGATCCAACGATTTTTGCAGGGTAGCAATAGGCAAAAAAATCTGATTTTTTCTTAAGTCAACCGAAAAAAAATTTTTTCTAGATATAATAAAAATCAATCTTTCCGTGGGGTCATCATTTAGAGAAAAATTTTTTAATGAATTGTAACACACTAATTCCTTTGACCGCGTATAAACTACTGTAAAAAAACAATTTTTTCAAAATGAAATATAATTCTGTGATAAATCAATACATAACAGGGTTTTCCGTCATTTATAAAGCTACAACGCTAAATTTTTTTATGAGAAACTTCGTAAGGTTGACTTCAAAACTGTATTTAACTATCTGAAAAAAGCGCGTGGCCTGCTAAGGCCTCCCGAATCTTTTGAAAATCTTTGCACCGACTTCAAACATGGTTGAAAGTGTTGTGATTTTATTTATAACATCTCTCCTTTTCAAAATAGGCTGTTTGCCGCGACCACTTTCTATATAAAAATACAAATTCGAGATGTATAGTATCTACCGCTATTTCCCATGTGTTTGGCGATGAATAAAATTACATAAATTGCTCATAAAAATATTGTGGCGAATGTTGACATCACTATGGTGTTAGTAAATAATCACAACAACAATGTCAAAGTCCAGGTTGTCGCCTCCTCACATTAGCTCAGCACTAAACGGATGTTCATTGGACACCCAGAGAATACTTGGCTGTAAGCGACCGGAAGTAGTGAGCTGCTTGAACCGCATGCAAAAGAATCGCTCTGGACATTCCCTACACACGGCTCCACCTTTTTTGTAAAAATGACTTATATCTCGATCCCTGTGCCATCTAGAAAACCCACATTGATTCCTGTTGGGAGTGCAAAAACTTTCCCTAACTCCAGGTTAGGGAAGCATTACATCTCCCAATTCCGTCAAACCGCCAGAGGGGATCCCAGGTGCCAACCATGATAAACCGTTTTTTGAAGCATTTTTATTACCCGTTTTTCCGAGAATCCAACTTAAAATTATAAGATCGAAGTTCAAAATATTTAAATGCCTTATGCACTAGTTTTTAGCGTTCAAATTAAAAGATTATACATATTTTCACTGTCGTTTATACTAATAGGAGTATGAGTTGGTATAGCAGCACAAAAGTAATAACTTTATTGGAAATGTGTAAATAAACTCAGCAAAAATGCCATTGCAACATTCAATGGAACAGATGAAGAGAAAGAGGCACAAACGAGTAGGTATACTTTCACCTTCAGTTCACGCTATGCGTCATTATGCGGACAGCTCGTGTACAACAATAATAATAATACGTTCGTTTCTGGACTCTTTCTTTTCGATGTTACTACTTAAAATGTAAAGGAAAAGTCTGCAAGAGGGGAATTCAATGCCAAGCAAGACAAGGGCGAAAATCACTAAACAAAATAAGTAGATGACTAAAAGCTAAAAGGCAGGTCAAATAAGATTTTTGATGAAATTCGCGCGCTGATGGGTGAGTAGATTGCATGTATTTGCATGAGGAGCGACAAAAAGCGCATCACCAGCGCCATCTGATGCAAAAGTAGCCAACTTTCAACCTTTACTGCAAGCAGAGCATAAGAAGAAAAAGTTAACATTTGTTTGGGCTGTGAGTGCTTTCAGACTTTGCAAGTCAAATTATTTTTTAACTCGTTGGTACTTTAACATTTTTCACAGTTAAAACTGCATTTTAACAAATGAGTATAGGACCCAATATGTTAGCAAGTATTTTTTTTAATATAGTGGGGTTTGTTTGTTTTTTATATTTAAAAAACGCAACAACCTGCGCGACTGTGACGATGACCGCTTTTGCATCAAAACTCATGAACATGAGAAAATTCAATCTGACGCGGCCATAACAGTAGAATGGCGTAAACTTGTTTGTCTACTTAATGCTTGAAATGCAGCACAGCAACGTAACAGGGACTGGTATATACAGACATCTGTCGTCATTAATGAGCTTTGAGAGTTTAAGCGACGAAGAGGAAAATTAAGTTTTTAGCCAGACATAGCTGCAGACAATTTAGGATTGTTTCAATTGAATGCAACCAATTGGTATCTGGTATCTGCTTACCAAAGGGGCATTTTCTATTAGTTTATATATATATTTTTTTATTGTTGTTATGTAAATGAATCGAAGTTATGAAATTTGAATAAGAAGTCATTATCAAGGCAACAAAAGAAGAAATGGAAATCAAATGAAAATGAAAGTTTTGAGGTAATGACTTGTAAGTGAACTTCCGACAGGTGGGTGAATGAAGAAAAATACTGTAAATATGTATGTGAAAAATACGGTAAATATGTAGGGTGCATTGAAAAAAATATAATGTACGTTCCGCGCAGTGACCGCGAGGAACACGAATTTCGATACGATACTTTTGACATTCAAAATCGATATTTTATACTTAATACTGTTATGGCGATACTTTTTGTCATGATAAAAACATCTACAAGGTATAACCGTTTCTGATATTATTGACGTTTCTCCGCAATGAAAAAAATTTCAAATTTCTCCACTACACATACATATACATATTGATTTTGTTCTAAAAAAAAACAAATTTGAATATTTTACTTTTTCTATTATTATATATTGCGCAAACACTTAAAAAAAATCATGGCTGACCAGTAGAGAACAGTTATACTTCGTACGTGTTTTTATCGTGCTTTGCCGTTTTGATAAAATTTTATCTTTTTTGAACAAATTTCCTCTTTGAATTTCGTGGTTTAATAGTATGATTCTTTTTTATTATGAGAAACCCTAGTTTAAACCACTTTCTTTATTTCTGAAAAACTATTTATAATTGCATAGGGTCGGCTTAAATTATAAGTTTTTTTTTATATTCTAAAAATACTTACGTACACAAAAAAATAAATAAATGTAAGGCGCGATAACCTCCGATGAGATTTTGGGCCGAGCTTCTCTTTCAATTTGCGTCGTGTTCCTCTTGATTTTCCCTACAAATTGGCCGGACGGGACCTACATGTTTTATTCCGACTCCGATCGGCATCTGAAAGGCAGATGAGTTTTCACTGAGAGCTTTTCGTGCCAGAAATACACTCGGAGCGCTTGCCAAACACTGCCGAGCGGGCGACCCCGCTTAGAAAAATTTTCTTCTAATTGAAAAACCTTATTTTAAAATTTTGATGTTGCTTTGCCCGGGCTGTGAACCCAGGGCATACGGTGTGATAGGCGGAGCACGCTACCATCACACCACGGTGGCCACTAGTACTTACGTACATTCATGTAGGAAAAGTCATTAAAATTTCTAATAGCATACATTTGGGAAAACATTTTTTTAAATAATTTGGAATAAATTGAAACAACGTTTCCTTAAGTTCCTCATGGAAATTTTGGGTTGGGGGCGGGATGGTTAGAAGGTTCAGTGTGGTGTCATTAAATTGTTCCCGATTGCCTTGTACCTTAACGGTGCTTGTGACAGATCTATATCCAGTAAAGAACCGGGAGTGGTTTGAAGATAATTGGTATTAGGATTATACTTGTCATTCTTTATTATTCTGAAACGACCAGGCCTTAAATGACAAGTAGAAAATATGCGTTAGGTAGCTGATGCCCTTATGCCCAATAGGTTTAAGTCTGGGCCTATCGATTTAAAAGGCTTGGTCCTTCTAATGGCTTCTTTCATCTGCAGAACTAACGGTGATGTGCTATGTACAAGTGTTTGTGTTTATGTGCCCGTTATTTGTAGGAAATCTAGTTAACTGAATTATGTATTGCAAACTGCCGGCAAATCCATTAGCGCATTTCATCGAGTTCGACATACAAAATCCAAATGAAATACTAACTAGAATAATGCCACAAAATTGTATTTAATAAACTATTCAAGAACTGACTAGTATGAATAACCTCGCAAAATTCTAGTCAATGAACTAGAATGTTTGCTGGCTACTTTGGCTTTTGAATGCAAGGATATAATCGAAATAACTGTCGCGTTGCCCCTTCTGATTATTAAGTAAGGCAAAATAAAAAAATTGCTTTAAAATAATGTGTTCATACATCAAAAGCAATGAAAGGCACTTCCCGCTTAATGATACAAATTTAACCGTTGTCGGTTCCACAGTGGACCTGAATCGAGCACAGTAGTCCGTGAAATTATCCGTTTCCGAGATGAATTTGTTTGCCGTGAACATTTGCTTATTTTTTTGTGGTTAGGCGCGTTTGGCGTTGATCTTTGGAGCTGCCTTGGGATTTCTCGTCGTCACTCATTGTGGGGCTTTTTGATTGGCTTCTTTGGGGGACACCTAACATAAAGTGAGCAAGCTAGGGAGAGAGCCTGAGAGTAAGGGAGAGCGCCGGAAAGAGAGAGAGTGAGTTGACGACTTAAAGAAAGATTTATAACCGCAATGCAAGTTTCACGACAAGAGAAATAAACTTTTTGACCTTTTGAAATTATATATTTAATAACGCGAACCGTGAATTCGTACCACTGTACCCGCTTGAGAGAGCAACAAAATTAAAATTGTATCACCGTACCGCACTTTTATAAACGTGTGTATATGTGAGTATATATGCGTATAAATATATATATATGAGTGAAAAAATTGTTATATATTTGAGGGATTTGTAATATTTGTGAGTATTTGAGAAGTTGAAAACGCTAATTAAAGAAATTTGAAAAAGTGAGAGTTTTATAAATTTATTTTGGGTCCCCGTCTACCAGTTAATTATTACATATGCACATACATACATATGAATGAGAAACCAATAAGTATATTGGAAATGCACTGTTTTTGGGGTGAACTGCCTTTCCTTTTTGCAATACGGGACTTATATATGTATTTAAGAAATATTAAAATTTATGATTGCAAAAAATTATTGGGAATAAATATGTATGTATTTATGAATCCTATTGGGAAATCCACAAATATCAAAATTTAATTAAAAATGGGGAATATTAACTATTTCAGGGAGGATTATTCTTCGATTTGTGGATAATTATTTGAATAATTTAATTTTGTATTTATGATGGGTAGAGGCACGGCTGTGATGGCGATGGGATGGCGCTTTGCTGATGGCGATACAGCGGTGGTGGCAATAGACCGGGAGCTGGTTATCGGTTTCTGAAGTTGTGGCGTTGGGTTGAGTGTGTCCTGCAGTGTTTAGTTGCTGAAACTTCACAAGTGCACAATTTTGACTACGAAACAACTTTGGTATGGAATGAAGCTCTGTTTTCACAATTTTAACTCGTTTGTGTGTCCAATTCAACACAACTTTACTCGGGAAAATGAAAACTTGTATTTAGTTATTTACTTTAGTTAATATTTCAATAAATTGTATTTTTTTTTATTTCAATTCAGTTATACACAGGGTTTAACAAGCTCGTATGTCTGGGATAATCAAAAAATTTCGAATGTTTAATAAATATTAAAAGGAAGAATGTCAACAAGTGTTGACAGTGGATGCTCCTTCAGGCGAGCGAGTAGCGCACGCGTTGCCAACCACGCATTTAATGTGTTGGGTGTGTTACCGTGGTGTGGTGATTAAAAATAAAATTCAAAGGGTACAATTCAACAAAAGGTGCGTGCGCTAATCGCTCGCTTGAACAGTACGACAAAAAACAATGCCAAAATCAGGTAGCCCTTTGAATGGATTAGGATTGAAAATTAAACGAGCTTAAAACCCGTATGATGAGAAAAAATTATTAGATCAGAATCCAAAATGTCGATAATAGTTATCAAATTTTGCAGAATTTAGCTAGATGGATTTTGTAGAATTTGGCAAGTTGTTACAGATCTTAACTCAGACCGCGAGTATTAATAAAAAAATGGCAAAAATAATTTAACTGAAGCAAAACTTTTCGAAAACTGAATAAAATGCCAGACTACCGAAATAAGTATTGGTTTTATTAAACTATCTCGTAATATTCAATTTTAAAGAGAAAAATAAAAAATTTATCACAGTTAATGCCGTTCTTGGGTTCTTGGGTGTACGTTTTGTCTATCGCCCCTCTCTCATGGGGTATTTACAACAATTGTATGGTCTATCCTATACTATGGAGTCCTTGTTTGGTGGAAAGCCAAAAAAAGGATCTACCTCAAAAAATGTGAGGGGTATGTAGGCTATCAATGTTTGGAATTACGGGAGCCCATAAAACAACCCCGACGGCTACACTGTATACCATGCTGCACATTCCATCTGTAGGCCTAGTGGCAAAGAACAACTTAACATAGCAACTGCAACCAGGCTCAGTGTCTCGGGCAGCTTAAATGCAGATCATAGGGCCATAGTAGTATAGCGCCACCAATTACTAGACGAACAGACTACCTACTTCCGTAACTGCGCTTCGAAGGGGCTCTTCAATCCACAATAGAGGTGGATGGTTGGCGCAAAAGTGCCCACATCGCAGACGATACAGTGCACGTTTCCACCAATGGTTGCAAAGTAATGGAATGATTAGGGTCTGCGGTATACTGTGCTGATTTGAAAATTAACAGATCCTACAAACTATCAGATCACTGTAGTGGTTTTCAGGCGGAAGTAGTAGCCGTAATGAAAGCAGTATAAACACTTGAGTGTAAGCAATCGCTGAAAAGAACCGGGATAGGAAGAAGCATACGGCTTAGTATATTGGGTTCCATGGCATATGGGAGTAGATGGAAATGAAAGCGGAAGAGCTAGCTAAAAGGGCCGGATACCTTGAAGCTTGCTGCGTAGACGTCTCCCAATCAGTTGGGCGAGATTAAGAGAAGACGAGAATTACAAATGATGGACCAAGCGAGATAGGCGTGGACCCGAACGCTGGCTGTAAAGTGTGGAAAATTATATGTAGGTCCTACAACCTTACAAAGTTACTCTTATCATTAAAAGGAGAGAACTGTAAACTCATAACGGGTATTTTGACTTTATACTGCCTTCTGGGGTCACATTCTTTTAATTTCAGCCAAGTCAGTGAAAGCAGATCTAGGCACTGCGGGTTGGAGGAGGAATCGATCGAGCATGTTTTGTGCTCGTGCCCTACGCTTGTAAGGCTTAAGACTCCAGCTATCAGGAGTGATACAGCTATCAGATCTAAAAGCAGCAAGTGGGCCTAGAAAACTTCTAGTATTTGTCAAGAGGAGAGAGTTATTTTATAACCTAGATCCTCGGTTTTGATAGTGTTTTTCCATTTGATCATTAAGAAAACTTTTGGTAATACTATGGGCTCATTCAGTCTATGTGAGCTCCTCGCGGACCGGCCAGTTCAACCCTACCTAACTTAGCTGGTGAAACTAATTTCGAATTCTCTACTCACATACAAAATTTCAACAAAAATGTTTGTAAAATATGTGGGAAGAGTACCAACGAGTTAGAAAATAATGTCAAACCAGAAATTCTTCTTCATATGACTTTCATTCGTTGAAAATAGGCAAATTTTGTAGGTCATATGACGCTAGTATCGCGCGATGTGCCACGAAATCTATTCAGGAAACTAAAAAAAAGATTGACTTTCCAAATGTACCGATGTAATTTTAGTTTAAAACAAACCCTCTTTGGATGAGAAATGTAATCATATTTAATGGATTAATCAAAATTTCAGATTTTTGACTTACAA
>JARSSU010044756.1:0-31069 GCA_029619165.1 Eurosta solidaginis
CTTCAGCTGCAATTCCTATGCCGCACATGCCTTATAACTCCGATGACCGATGATTTTTTTTTTTTTTTTTTTTTTTTTTTTTTTTCGGAATAATCATCCATAAATTAATCATGTACAGAGTTATCGTAAAGATTTTGTGTTCACAAGGGATAAAAGCCTGAGTCCTTTGTTTAGAGGATGGTGAATAACATACAGCGGCTCAATGACGCGAGGTAACTCGCATGTTTGTCTGCCCTGTATCAACCAGCAGCACTTTACACAAGAAAGCGTTTTCTGCTCAAACTCCAACTTTTAGCTGTGAACACGATCTCGCGACTCACCACACTCCTCCAATTTCAATGTTAAACACCTGTTAACAGTTTCAACTGGTGTTAACATTTGGTATTTAGTAGGATAATATATAAAAATTTATTATTTGTAGCAAAATGTTTGCGTGTTTTATATTTTAAATATGTTTTAATATGATTTTCTGTAACGTCTTTGGCATGTTAAGTACATGCATTTGGGGAAACATGGTGAGTCGCAAACCGTTTCACATGCAAGCAGTGGATGTCACTCCTCATTAGGGGACAATCATTAACTTTATAAATTTATATTTATCTAGTGAGTAGTTAGGCCATAGCCATGGTGAAACGCAAGACGTACCGAATTAATTATTTTGGGAAACATGGTGAAACGTGAAACGCAAGGACGTACCGAATAAGACGTACCGAATTTATTTGATTAGGGCATGGTGAATCGCAAGACGTACAGAATTAGCAGCATTTGGGCATGGTGAATCGAGACGTAATCGAACATCTTTTGGGTGTGATGTCTATGGTGAATTGCATGATGTATTTCGTAGTCATTGGTGTTGAAAATGAGACAAATAGCAAATGTACAAACTAATTTAGCAAAGGACCAAAATTGAAAAAATGGGACCAGCGGACCATGGGGTTGGAAAGGACCATTTTTTATCCAAATGGACCAAAGTATTAACCGTGGTCGCTACTCGCAAGCGCCCTATGCGTTTGAAATTATGCACGGTCATGGTCAGTTGATAAGGTAATCAAAGATTTTAAACGCAAAATAGTCAAAAAGGAAAAAATTACCAAAAATCGGCGGAATTTTAGGAACTTGACATTTGCACTTTGTTGAATTAAAATGGATATAAAACTGTATACTTGTAAAACTTGAAATATTATTCAAATTACAGAAAAAAAATTCACACTTAATCAATATAATTCACTAAACTTAATTTTCTTCATCAACAGTCTTCTGACTAACACTCGTGTGCGCATCGGAGCTATTTTTCTCCATGTGCTCTTGCGTCTATTATAGTCAATCGACACGTGTTTACCTAGCTAACTCGTTGCTGACTCATTTACAGTATATCTCTAGTTAGTGTAATAAACACAAGTCATAGTGCGTGAATCATTTAATTTCCTTCACAAACCATGCCGTCCTGCCCCCCTAATAGGGTTCAATCAGTTGCTATGCTAGCCGCAACAAACTACCAAACATTAAAAAGAGCAGGAAGACTGAAACCGTCATCCGCAACAAGCATATAGATCTCTACCCTGCAACTACCATCTGTACATAACCCAAATTCTATAGCTTCTGGAGCCAGTGTGTCACAAAACAAAAACGCTGACACAGTTACTCGTTGTTGTTGCAGCAGCCAGCGCTCTATTAACATAATCAAGCAGAAATGCAAATACACATAAATTTCTGTACTCGACCCGAGGTATAATCTGCTCCTACTCGTAAAGAACAAAAATCGTTGCTGAAAGGTTTATCGCACGTGCAAAGAGTTACCTGGTGATATGCGCCATTCTCCAGCAAAATACTCACGCAAAAACCTTAATTTTTTACAAAGTACAGTTTACGCTCCCTTTGTTCTGCTGCACAGCGTTCCGGAGAACGAAATTGTAAGCAGAACTTAGACTCGCAAGGTGGTGCTTAACTGCAGTGTATAAATTCAAAGGAAGCATAACAAACGCATCAATTACTACCCACTGCGTGCTATCTCTGAGTAACATTGATCTCTTCCACATTCTCAGAACGTAGCCATTCAGCCTGGCGCAATGTATTTACGTCGCTAGACAATAGTTAACCCCGCAACCCCATATTCCCCTACACTAAACGCAGCGCCCTGCTCTAAAAATTGCCTCAAATTCTTGGACATACGGCAAATTTGCTGTAGCAGGCGCACCAGCGTGGGAATTTGGGAACTTAGCTCTACCTCATATCCCCTGAACGCGTAGTACGCGCATTTTCTGTGCTAAATACTGTTCAGCCAACACCCTTACATCATCGAACACAATGACCGCAAAAATATATACACGCAAAGAAATCTATAAAATAAAAACTACAAAAAATATGCACGCATGACTAGAGAAGCTATTAAACATTCACAAAAATCAATCCCCTCCCCTCCCAGAAACGCCTCACCGTTACCTTTCTCTTCCGTGTTAGTAAATTGCCAATATAAATGCAATCCTTTGGTCTCAACAACAACAACAACTCAGACTCCTAAACTTCCAATCCCCTTCCTCTTCTCAACCTTCACGCATTTAACTCTCCGCCAAACAATACAATGCAACAATAATATATCTATCCTTCACAAGCCCACAGAATTCCACTCACCTGCTCATCGCCTACTCAAAACAGCATAGTCTTCTCCAATAGTAATCAGCCAGAACTTAATAACTAGCACATCTAAACAGTAATAAACAACTTACTCAATAACAAACATGACCCTACTCAATAGAAATCCACCTACTATAACCATACCTACAAAGCAATATATAACTCTACATTACATTAACGACTAACTCATTCAACAGCAATTACGCATAATTCTTTTCGACAAAACATCAACCCAACAAAACCTAGTACCAGCCCACACTAAACCAATCCCACTAGTAAACGCATTGCCCAACAAGAAATCAATGCATCTTCAAAACAAAAGATCACCATTCCTTCCAGCGACTCTAATGACGAAAACTCAACAATAAACTTTGATCATTATACAAAAAATGTCGGAATTTCTACTGATACGCAATGCGCTATCTAGATAGATGATTTTCCTAAATTTTTTTAAACCGCCCTATTAAGTATCAAAACCTTAAAACCATATGTTAAAAGCATCCAATAAAACTAACCTACTAATAACCATAACAAAACAAACATAACGAACTTTTTTTATCGTTCTTCAATATCTATTTTTACTCTTCTCAATCTCTCCTACTCTCATGGATCCATATATACAGTAGAGAATATAAAGGCGATATTGCTTTATTATAATCAGGAAACAATTTCCAAGAACTTCAACTTTTGCCTACCCCCCCCCCCAAGCAACGACACAATCCCTCGATTGGTTGTGCATATCTGCCTCAAGCAAACTCACATTCACTCAAAGAGTACAATCATCACTCCCAAAAGCGCTATGAAGGGTTATTTTCATAACTTGGGACAAAACGTAACTAGCAAACAGGCTATCATGCATCTTGATTCCCCCCCCCCCCTCAATATTCCCCATTAAGCAATCTAATATTTCTCACAACATATCAACGAATCTCACTAAGAAATATAACTTAGGCTTCTTAAAGTTTACATTGATATGTTATCAGTATATTCCGCCAGCATCGCAATTTTAGTCACAAAGATCTATTCTGGAAATTCTTAAAACATCTGCCCACACCGTCATTCTGGATAGGCGCGATGATTAACTCTCAATAGGAGCCCATCTTTAGCACGCGCCTCATCAGCGCGGAACTCTGGAGGGAAAAGTTTTAGAAGACGTCATTAGGATCACCAATCTTGTAGTTCTAAATGACGACACTCCCTATCATCATCTAATGCTCGCCAATATAGCCCCAAAGATGCTAATGGACCATTCTAAAAAATCTTACACTGGTAGTCGATCACCTCATTCCGATCCCTAACCTCCTTTACTTCCAACTCATCTCGTGGAAAAAAATTAAAAGAAGCACCCCAGCCCGCTTCTACATAGAAACGTGCCTAACCTACCGGCTATATTTCAAACAAGCTGCCCTGAATCTCTCTCATCCATAACACCCGTTCGGAGAATATAGAACAAAGAAAAGCGAGCCAAACATAAAAAAAATTATTACCTCCTCTGCCCATATTGGCATACCCCAAACCAAAACCTAGTTTTCTAAGGCATAGTGTGCCCTGGTGGAATAGGGAATTAGCCGCTCTCAGAGCAGAAAAACAAAAATTGTGGGAAACGTACAAAAAACAAAGACCGATGCCAATCTCCTCAGCTACAAAAAGGCTAACGCATTGTTTAGATATCGCTCAGAGCAGCGAAAAGAAGTTGCCTCGAGGAATTACCTCATCCATATCTCAAATCCAGCCCTAAAAAAATTTGGCATGATATTAAAACTCTAACTGGTAATCATAGGCCTAATTCTTTTCGTGTCATAAGTACAGAAAATGGCACTATCTCTACATCTCGTGAAATAGCTAGCCACTTCTCTTCAGTTTTGGCAACATACTCTAAAGACTAAAACCTTCCCAGCCAATTTCGTCTTAGAAAAAACAGCCCTTCTTAATATGGAATACAATCCTACATCAAAGCCTTCTGCAGGCCAATGAGATTGAAAAAGCAATTACAATGATTGAATTCGAGGAAGTCCTACAAGCGGCCAAAGGAAAAACTCCAGGGTATGACAGGGTGTCTTATCCCATGCTTAAAAACCTTACTGTAGATTTCAAAAATAGAATACTCAAGCTTTTCAACTCAATTTTCAACACAGCCATCTATCCGCAAAACTGGAAGAATGCCGATATTATACCCATTTTAAAACCAAGTAAGCCCTTAGACCAAATAAGCAGCTACGGCCAATATCCTTGCTTCCATGTCTTAGTAAAGTCCTAGAGAAAATTATTGCTAAACGAATCATGTGGTTCTTATTGAAAAAACAATATCTTTGTCATAACCAGACGCCTTCAAACCTGGCAAGGTACCACGGGACGTGCTACTGCACTTCGAACATTACCTATCAAATGCTCTCTCGAACCGGAAACATGTAGCAATACTTAGTCTAGACTTCGAGAGAGCATTTGACAGGATTGGTGCACACATCGTACTCCGGCAGCTTATAAAATGGCAAGTCGCGGAAAAAAATATTCAATTTCTGCTAAAATTTCTTACCCAATCGTACATTTCGTGTTAAAATAATGGTAAATTCTCGGACAGAGCATGCCTTGACAACGGCATACCACAGGGCTCTCCTATCTCAGTGATTTTTTTCATAATCGCCTTTGACGAAATAAGCGAAATCATCCAGAAATGCCATCTAGAGCCATGCTATTTATGCTGACGATGTGTTGGATTTTCTCAAAAAATAATTCTTTACCGCAATCACAAAAGAACTTTTCCGAAACCCTTGACGCTATTGCGTCCTGGTCTGATTGTTCTGGAGCTAACATATCTTACGAAAAATGCAAGTATCTCCATATATGTAGAAAAAAAACTGCCAGGACAATGATTTTGTTTATAGTAACGTAGTTATCAAAAATGTCAAGGACCTTAAAGTCCTAGGTATAACATTCGATAAGCAATGAACTTTAAAAAACAATGTATAGATTTAAGAAAAAAACTCAACTATAGATTAAATATAATAAAATATCTAACTTCCAAACACAGCAAAATTCACCCCCAAGTATTAATTAACGTAACCAAATCCTTAATATTGGGAACTATTGACTACGGCTTTCCCATTTATGGACAGTGCGCTAAAGGGCACAAGAGCACTTTTGGCTGCACCCTACCATGCTGCTGTTCGGCGAAGCCCTTCGTGCTTTTCAAATTACACCCATAAAAAACCTGCTAGCAGAGTCTGGCCTTCCAACAATTGATGAACGACTGAATCAAAACATCCTAAGGTTAATACCCAAACTCTACTTCACAAGCAACGCAATCCTTCACAAAGACGTGATAAATGTCCTTAAAAGAAAGGGCCCTATAAAAGACCTTCCGCAATATCAAACGCAACACTATATGCAAAAAATAAACTGACTCCCAGACCTAAGCCGGTACTTGCGAAAACTGCCTCCTTTCCAACATGGCAGCTTCCTTCAACCAATTTTATTACTGAATTGTCTGACTACTCGAAACAAAGCACAAACCCGGTAGTTTATCAAAAAGCATTCTTAGACATCACAAATATATTAAAGAAGGACGGGTGGAAACTCATATTTACGGATGGATCAAAATCTCCGGAATCCACGTCATTTGCAGTTGTCACAGAATATGGTGAAATAATAAAAAAAGGTCTTCTTTTCTCGCATAACTCAGTATTTGCCGCAGAACTAACTGCCATAAATTTTGCTATCAACTACGCCGCAACAAGCAAAGGCAAATACATAATTTGCACAGATAGCATGTCATCGCTGGTTTCTCTTCAAAGCAGGCATAGAGAAGAACCACTAGTAATAAACTCCATAGACATGCTGATCAGACACCGCACAAAAATAAAAATTATGTGGACACCCGGACACTGCGGCATACGCGGAAACGCCGACACTGTAGCAAAGAACTGCCTCAACACTCCTTGTATGCATTTCAATCCGCCCATTAAATCAGATATCATACGAGACGTTAACTCACATATACATGACTTGGCAACTTCCAATTGGCAGCAGTACGACCACAGCTACAAATTCTACAACCAACATCGCAAAAGGGCTATATTTCCCGCATCGGCATCAGCAGACCAATTAAAAATATTTACCAGAATACGGATGGGACACGCAAAGATCACCCACGAGCACCTCATGAAAGCGAACCCAGCCCAATTTGCTCAACGTGCCAATGCCCACTGTCCATAAGCCACATTCTTGAAACTTGCAAAAAAATACGATAATGCCAGAGCCAACGTATTCAAAAATTGTAATCCCAAAGACATTCTAAAACCACTAACCCAGATAATATAAACCTTATATACGATTATGTATATAAATGTAAACTTTTGCATCTAATATAATTCTATACTGTTCAAATTACTTAAAAATTTCATTAGTTACTTTATTCTAAGATAATTTATACTTGATTATAAAATCTATCAGATATAAGTCAGGCCGATAGCCCAGGTTGCTAGTTGCCTTTTTTATGTAATATAATTATATATAGTTATATTTCAAGAAATAAATAAATAATTTTTTCATACATTTATATTTTTATTTATATTTTTATTTTATTTACATATGCTTAACAGAAATAATAATAAACAAGCCTGAAACGAAAAAAAGGAAAACAATTATTGAAAACAACCTAAAACGAAAATAGAAAATAAGATACAAAACAATTAGAGAAGGGATGTAATAATAACTGTTTAAAAACCTAAAGGAAAACAAAATAATTAATAAAAAGCTGAAGAGAAAAAAAAGAATTTTAAAAATCTGAAAGGAAAAACTAATTAAAAATATTTAATAAGTTTAATTAAAATTGGTATAAATAGACACGATTTACGAATTCGCCAGACTCTTAATGGCGAATTCTCTCAGGATATAATCAATTAAAATTAAATCATTTCTCAGAGAAGCAAAAGTGCATATTCTCTGATTTTTCACCTGGTTAACAAAAACGAATATTATAATCGTTTTTTGAAAACCTAGGCTCGTGTAGGTAAACACGATTTGCGAGTTCGCCTAACACTTAATAGCGAACTCTCACACGATGTATCAATGAAAAATAGATCATTTGCACCTGACACCAACTCATCTAGGCTCGTGTTAGCTGAAAAAAGAAAATAATTCAAAATATTAATCAATGTTTTTAAAATTTGATTTTATTAACATAAATACAAACACATAAAATAACTTTTTTTTACTACATCTACGAAATATATTTACATCTAAATCTACGAAATTTATTTAAATCTACATCTACGAAATTTATTTACATATTTATATCTACATCTATGAAATATATTTATGTATTTAAATCTACATCTACGAAATATACGTGTGTTATGAAAATGATCTGAAAAGAAAAAAAACTAAATCAGTATTTACATTAAGCAATTAAATATACATTTTACTTACTATCCGACTATCCCTAGCAACTACTACTGTCAATTACGTTTGGCCATGGATGAGCTATATTGTCCCTAAATAGTAAATTTGCCTAGGTCAAGCATTGGCTCGTTTTTAGTTTTTGCTTTTACGGCGCTCTCGAGCAGCAATCAAGTCATCTCTAGCCAACCATATCGCATTTTTTCAATAACAACTAGCAACTAAAGATTCTAATAGTTGCTTACGGTGCTCTAAACAAGACCCAGCTTCCGAAAACCAACTCGGAAACTCATTTTCGGTCAAACTGGTCAAAATACAAACTATGTTTTCCTTTAAACAAGGGTAATGAGATCTCTGGGCTAAATATCTGTTTATACCAGAAAATTTGGCGATGACATACTTCGAATACATCATCGCTTGGATTTACTAATAATAATATCTGATTCCCTTTATATTTTTTTGACCGAATAAGAGCTTCCGAATCGGATTTCAAGATGCATTGTGGTTTCAATATAGCTGTGGACCAATTCTCGCAGTTAAGTTCGTTTAAACAAAGTATTACCAACGGTATGGCCTGTGTAGTACCTCTGAACTTGGATTTCCCCTGGAATAACTTTTTCCTCATCTTCTAATATAAATATCAGTGGGAAAAAATTGTCTAAACTCTGATATGATACTAAGAAGGGGATATGCCTCTTCCTCTTCATGATCAAGAAGTTCCTCTTCATCTTCAGGAAGGTTGCTTCATCAAGTTCTTTTGACTCATCAGCTGATCCACTGGGATCAGCGACCTCGGTCAAAACAACTTGTGCATTTAGCTGGAATAGTTCATCACCAACGTCTTCTTGAAGTGTATTCCATTCTAAATCCAAGACATCATCGTCTTCACAGTTACTACCTTTGTTTTTATTATCAAATCTATATCTCAAAGTGCGCATTGTAACCAAACGAGCAACTATATATGGATATCATGCGCAGATGCATAGGTTTGAATGCCTTGACTAGCTCGAATATTATCAAAAATATTTTCAAGCGCATCTTGATTCAATTTACCCCAAAAATATGTATTCTACCTCCGGGTAGTCCTTAAAAATATCGCTAGATAAACTTGTCATAGCTCTAATGGTTGAAATTATCCCTCGAAGCATACCACATTACCATTGCGATTTACATTGTCTCAAGATATTCGACGTGCTGCATCAATCTTTGTACTTTCAAATTGTTTTTTCCATTCATAGGCCATTTAAAGGGGTTATGATCTGAAAGTTTTTTGCAATTAAGCTCATCAAAATTGTCGTTCTTTCGTTGTACGAAAATCTGAGTGGTATAGCATGATTCAAAACGAACGAATCATTCGAAAAAAACCTTGCTTCCGTGCCATGTCAATGCCAGCTGCAACGGAATTACTAAGGACTTGTGTTGCCAGAGACACATTAATAAGATCAAGCTTAATCGGATCTATATGAGTAGAAGTTAGCTTTGGGCATATTTTAAAATTGGTAATTTTTTTGTCTGGCTCATATAATTTCCCGAATGACGTTGAAGCTGGCTAATCCGTTTCCAGTAACGATATTGTACTTGTGTAAATTATTTCGCATGGATTTTATCAGATGACAATAGTCATACATGAAATAAATTTTTTTTCCTTTACAATAATAAATGGATGATTTTTTGTGACATTCAGACTTTGGTACATTGAAACATTCGTCTTTGCCTGGTCACAAATTACTGCTTTAAGAGATAGACCTACATACATCCTCAAACGCTTGAATATTTTCAAATAAAATTTCACGCAATTCTTCTGCTTTTATACCATTTTTAACAGTGTAATATGATAAAACGTATTTCCAATGAGAAGTGATGCCTTTGAACATGATGAAGCAGCACTTGGCTGCAACTTCCTGCTTTCTTCTATTATTGCCAAGGTCAACAAAGCCATCAATTATATCTCTGTCTTTTGTTCTGTTGTACACGAGATCCTTTTTGATCGCAGCTTCGTCAAAAAGTATTTCACACAACTTTTCTTCTGCAGACATCCCGCGTACAACAGTCTTCAAATTGGAAGTTCAGGATGTTGAAAAATGTCTACGTCACCGCCTACCAACTCAGACGAATGCCCGTGCCCGCGCTTGGCCCAGAGGTCAGACAATTTTTCAAAACTCCTGAAGGGTAATGTCCGGTCTTTCATCTGGCAATACAAATGTGCCTCCAGGGATTTCGCTTGAATTATAGTAAATCACCGAAATGCCTGAACAAGTACTAAAATCATTTGCTTCTAAATGATATCTGGGAAAAGCACCCTTTAGGACTCTAGCCTTTGAAAGCAATTTGCTGACAAAGTGACGTTCGCAAATGCTCAACTTTTTTCTACTTTCAAAGGGGACATTTAAGCAACATGCCGTCGCCCACGAATAAAAAACAGCTTCGTCGCTAGGGAACGAATAAAGCATGTAGCTTTCGTCCCTGGGTCAGACATGCAAAATTTTCTGGCCCGTTTTCGTGGCTCCGCAATTGGAGTTGAAAAAACGGGCGCAGAAAAAGTGTCTGCATAGGAAATCGTCTCCAAATCAGCGACCTCGGGGATCGTGGCAGCAACCGCAGTATCTATATCGAAAATGATATACTTTACTTTCGATTCTAATTTCAGATCTTGTAATGTATTGAAAAAGTTGATTCTAATGTCTGGACTTCCAATTACTAAAGTTCTAATTTGTGAGCGACTACTGTAACTCATAAGGCTTAAAATCTTCGGTAAAAGGTAAAAGTATAGTTGAGGGGTCGACTGCTAATACGCTACCAAGAGAGGTGTCAAACGACGCGTCTTGACATCTGTAATTAATAATCCGAAGGCGGAAAATACAAATTTTAACTCGAAAAAACGGCGAATTGGTTGAATTCACTTTGGCACCACCTGATATGAATTCGCCTTGGCTATGAATTTTTTGGAAAGTTCATTTTGAAATCATACAAGTGAAAAAACTTTCTATTCCTCCATTACCATACCTGCCAGAAATAAAGCCGACAGAGAGAAAGCTGTCGCGAATGACCATAGAGTTGAAGTAAGGCTTAGTTTTTGCTTGCGGCTAATAAATTAGAGCCCTATGAATTATTTCAAACCAACGTTTCTTTTAAATGTGTCTACAGAAAATCAGACTACATGTTCATTTTCATTTTTAAGTCTAATGAATAGAGATAATAAGAGTAGCCAGTTAAGCAAACATTATTAGATATTAGATATGTAAGTAATGCAATGGACAGCGATTTAAGGGGCTTTCGGGCTGTTTACCACTGTGAACGTACACATTTTGTGGATTATGTTATGGCGAAATTAATTCGAAGTACATACATGTAAATCCGTCCTGCCAACCGTTATATTAATGACTCAAGTAGAGTAGACTTAAATGTTTCCCTTTTACCGAAATCGATAGGGCAATTTTTCAAATAAAAGAAAATTTACCACCACGCCGTATTTAGTTATCAATGTGTTGGTTACATTTTGCGCTTGCCATATCTGTTTGACAATCTCTATGCGAGGACAATGACAGAAACCCAAGTCAGCTGATGAGATGAGCCACCTACACAATACAATAATTTACGAGCACATTTCATGGTGTAAACGCGATAAACTCAAAGGAATGCAACCTTGCAAACATAACAGCCGTCATTTTCATGTGTAAAAATTCTCTGATACAACGAACGCTAACGCGGTTGGGCTGTTATCGCTAAATGTTGCATACTTTTCTGCGCACTTGATTTTGTTTTACAGATTTTTGGCGATGGAATTTTAGCTAAGCGAAAGTTGGAATTTTATTTTAAAACAGATTGCAGAGCAGGGATCGGCAATGAGTGGTTGTAAACTGAACGCGACATAGGCAAAGTCACAATAAAATATGATTTTAGTTAGCTAACACTGTTTGACACAATATTATATGTGCTCTCTTTTAAAAATGCTTCAACTAACTTAGTCAGATTTTATTTCGATTATGAATATGACCCAATATATCCGGATCATGATATAAAATATCGTGTACTCATACTCAGTCAGGGTTATTTAAACGTAGCGATTCGTATCAGTAATTTGGTTGAGAGTCTTTTTATAATTATAAGCTTTTATTTACTTTCACTTGGCTGTTGTCTGTAATCAAATCTTGCAAGTTAAATTTGATACACTTCCCGGTGTCCGATTAAGCTGAAATTTTGCACACATGTATAACTCCGATATCAATGCAATATAACTTTGCGAGAATTCGATAAATTAATCGATAATAGAGTTATCGGTAAAGATTTGTATTTACAAGAGAATAATAGCCTAAGTCCCCAAGAACGCAGGTAACTTCGCTTTGTTTGTGTATGCAACAAATGTAGAAGTTAGGCTGTTATCGCTAAATGTTGCATACTTTTTGTTGCATACTTTCTACGCACTTGATTTTGTTTTAAAGATTTTCGGCGATGGAACAGAGCAGAGATCTGCAATAAGTAGTCGTAAAGTGGACGCGAAAAGGGCAAAGTCACAATAAAATATGGTTTTAAGTTAGGTAACACTCGACTAGAAGAACTTGAATGTTCAAATTTGACTTCGAAGAAACCTTGTAATGTTGATGCATTAAAAGAAATGGATAGGATGAGAAACGTTACAAATAACTAAATAAAGATTACATAACTAATTTAAAGAATATTTTACCCTACTAAAAATTTAAAAAAAATCATATTTAAATTAAATTTAAGAAAAAAGCTTTTCTAAGGACAAACTTCTATTACTTGTTAATAAAACTAATTAAAAAGTAAAAAATAAAATTAAAGAAAAAAACTTTTTTTAAAAATAAGCTTTTATTATTATTTAATAAAATTAACTAAAAAGTAAAAAATAAAGTGACTAAAGAAATATAACACTTTATAAGTTCTTTGTAACCTTTAAAGATAGTTATGCTTCTTCGTCTGCGACAAAAAAATTCCATATTGTTCAGAATTATATATTTTTAATATTGAACCTTTACACCTAATTTATTAAATCTTACAGTTTATATCACAGTCCTATTTGTTCTAATAAAAGCGTGTTACATTGTGACAGCAAGAAAGGGAGGTCCTAAATGTTCTTAATTATACCATACAAATTATAAATTGATACGAGAATCCACCAGAGATATTTACAACTGGATGAAATTAAAATCAAGAGACAATTTTTTTGTCACACACGAATGATTAACAGAATTCGAATATAATAATAAAAAAATGTGAACAATGAGAAAAATGTATATACATATTCACATCTGTCAACTGTTAGGGTTGCCAGAGCGGTGAAATATAAAGTGATATACAGCACACATTTTGATGAATGCTTAATGTGGGTTTAAATAATTTATAAAGTAATTCAAGGTAACATACAACTCAATATTCTTAACGTAATTTTTACAAATTAAAGGGGTTGGATGTTGGCGACCACGAAAGTCGCTCAAACGTCGTCCCTGCCCTAGGCGCGTCCGTAAACGCATCTCGTACGAGGAGGTCTAACACCTTTCCCCTGAAGGTGGCAGTCTGCAGCCCTTAAGCGGTGCACCGAATGGTGCGTCGAGCGACAGTAGATGCTGGCGGTTGTGCGTCGGTAGCTGGGCGAGACCGAGAAAGAGCTGGGCGAAAACGGGGTCGCACGGTGGGGGCAAGTACCTGAGGTGGTACTGCTTGACGACCAGGCTGCGGTGCATGGGTATGGCGTGGGATGCTCGGGGTTGCATCCCGTCTGTGCAGCAGCGAGTGGTGTCTTAATCCGCAAGACATGCGATACCGCCAAGCACTTCAAACAGAATTTATGCGCTCGCGCAAGTCTCCCTCGTTGTGGTGGCTTCATCTTCTTAAAGACGCTGCATTGCGAAGAGCGTGGGTTCGTATACATACGTGGCAAGGTCGAGAGTCGGGCGGGCTGCGCGCAACCACTTCTGACCGCAGATAATTAGGGGTGCCGGTTGCGGAGCGCGATCCGTGACAATCTGAAATGACAGTTCTAAAAATATTTTAGGCGAGAGAACTGCAAAATGAAGAGGGTTTCACATTGCTTGAGTCTACGAAGTGCGAACCTGTTGCGACGGGGAATGCGGTAGGAGTGGAAGAGGTGGTTCAGTGGTAGCTTGGTGGGCTTTCCGTGCTTGCCCTATCTAGGTTTTGCTTTGAGGAAGGAAACATTATTTTACAAGTGGGCGTTTGAAGGTGCCGGTTCGAGTACGACTGTCGACAACGCGTATATGACCGTCTGTCCCTGGGTATAACTTTTCTATGCGTCCTAGACGCCACTTTGTCGGGGCAGTTAGTCGTCGTGAATACAAAGGCATTCACCGACTTTGGGCTCAGTATGTGAATTTTTCCACTTTTGCATTTTCTGCAGATTTTTGGGTAATCTTCCTTCCATCTTATGCTAAATTGGTGATGGATGCTTTTTACCCTTTCCCAACGGTTCATAAGGGACAAGTCTGCATGATCCACTTCCGGGATGGCGAGGAGAGGGCAGCCTCTGAGGAAGTGGTCGGTGGTGAGAGCAGTGAAGTCAGAGGGGTCTTGGGATAGCGGCGAAATCGGCCGAGAGTTTAAGACGGCCTCTATCCTCACTAAGAGAGGAGTGAATTCTTCAAATGTGATGGTATGAGTTATTGCAGTCCTTTAAAATGGAATCTGAAACTTTTTACTGCGGCCTCCCAAAGACCACCCATATGGGGAGCACCGGCGGGAATAAACTGCCAACTAATACCTTGAGGGAAGTATTTCTGTATGACTTCTTGGGAGGCAATATTCAGAAAGTCGACAAATTCCTTTTCGGTTACCCTTTTAGCTCCTATAAACGTTTTGCCATTATCGCTCATCATTTTCGCTGGGTATCCGCGACGTCCAACGAAGCGAATGAACGCTGCGAGAAAAGCGTTAGTGGTTAGGTCGGAGCACATCTCAAGGTGGACAGCTTTTGTAGAAAAACATACAAAAAACGGCCACGTAACCTTTTGGTAGGGTGTGAGACCTTAGCATAGAGCTTTTACGTGAAAAAGCCCCGCAAAGTCAACACCGGTGAAAGCAAAAGGCGGAGCGTAAGTGCATCGTTCCGGGGACAACGCTGCCATGATTTGCGAGCGCATCTGCTGTTTAGGGAGGGTACAGGTCTTGCATGTATATGCATTTATTTTTAAGGGGTTTTAGTCAGGGGATATAAATTTCCCGCATTAGGAATTGTTGCC
Organism: Eurosta solidaginis; assembly: GCA_029619165.1. Classification (NCBI taxonomy): domain Eukaryota; kingdom Metazoa; phylum Arthropoda; class Insecta; order Diptera; family Tephritidae; genus Eurosta; species Eurosta solidaginis. Next base: position 15,240 of record JARSSU010044756.1, read on the forward strand.
ACAGACGTCTCTCGGCGTGAAGATATATCTCATGCAGGAACTTAAAGTAGAGAGTCGCGAAACGAGATTTTTCAGGGATGATGATAAGGTGTTGTTCTTTAAACGTCAAGGTCAAATGGGGAGCGGGTTTGCGTCAAGGCTATAATTTTACATTTCGCTTTATGGAGATAATAGTAAGAGAGAGTGGAGGACGCGAAACGTGTGCCTCCTGTTCGATGACTCAGGTTGCGGATGAATTTAAGGACATATGCCATTGCCTTAAGGGCTCGTGAAAAAGAGGAGAATTGGTCCAGAAAATCCTGCGGGGTCAAAAAGTTTTGCGACAGAGAGGATCTGACGCTTTATCCTAGCAGACGACAGGTGTATGGAGTCGACGGTATAAAAGAAGGTGTCGGTGAGAGCGTTCCATTGATTCCCGAGAGTTTTGGCGTTACTCGTTTTCTCGAATTCTAAGAGATTTGTGTCGAGCAAGTCCTCTTTGCCGATATAATATTAGGGTGGTTGGCCGTTATTTTTCGTAATGGGAATCCTGCTGAACCGAGCGCTTGGATGACTTGGGAGAGAGACTCTTCAGCCGAGAGAATATCATGGCTACCAGAGAGAATATCATCAACATACGTTTCTTTGGTCAAGACAGAGGCGGCTTTGGGGAAAATTTCTTCTACATCTTTGGCCAGTTGGTGAAGGGTACGTATGGTAAAGTAGGGGGCACAGTTCACACCAAATGTGACTGTTTTCAGACGATAGTCTTTTATGGGGTCGCTCGAAGACGACTGAAGGACGATCCTCAGATAGTCTATGTCGCCTTCGTGCATTATGATTTGACGATACATTTTTTCTACGTCTCCGTTAAAAACAAACTGGTATATCCTCCATTTCAGAATGAGGAGCATCAGATCCGGTTGGAGGGTAGGTCCGGTATAGAGAACATCATTAAGATAATATCCGGATGCCGATTTTTAGAGGCGTTAATTACGACCCTCACCTTCGTGGTTTTTTTTTCGGGTTTTATAACCGCATGATGGGGGAGATAAAACGAGGCGCATTTGCATTCGTTGAATTTTTCATGGGAGCCCGTTTCTTCCATATGATCGAGGGTGATGTATTATTCTAATACACTATCATATAGTCCCTTTAAATTTCCTCTCCTTGGGAGAGTTTTTTCCATCCCTAAAAATTGGCTGAGGGCCGAGGGGCGTGAGTTTGATAATGGGATCGCCTCGGGGAAGCTAGACTTAAAGGGGAGCCTGACCACATATAGTCCATTATCCGCGCGGGTAGTTGTCGCTGTGTAATGATTTTCACAAAATTCATCTTCAGTAGTTTTGTCACTGAAGCTCGGTATTTCTTCCAATTCCCAAAACTTGCGAAATAGGGAGATTAGCTCGTTATTCGTTACCTCGGAGACTTGTATAGAGTAGGAGTGTACTTCGACGGGCGTCTTGCCGCTGATGATCCAACCAAATATCGTGTTCTGAGCTAACAGGTGGGGTGAGAGGTTTTAGACGCCTTCCTTAATTATTTTGGGGAATTATGTCACTACCTAGAACAAGGTCTATTTGGGATAGAGAGTGACAATTCGAATCCGCGAGATCAAGGTGCGCCCATTTCGTTTGGAGTTCATTGGTGAGTTGGAAGTTGGGGAGCATTTTCGTCAGCTGAGGTAATACTATTGCTTCCGCATTTATTTTTGTCTGCATATCGGCAGAAACTAGGATCAGGGGACACAGGTTTTTGGAGGTTTGAACTACTTTCTCTCCCATGCCAGAGATTTCAAACTTAGAGGGTTTATAAGGGAGAGTTGTGTTCTACCGGGCCGATAGCCGTGGGTAAAATTATTTTGCTATCGTTTTCTGCGCAGAAATATTGCACTTGGCTTTTCTGCGAGCAGGAAGGTCCTTCGTCCATAAGATCTGCTTGATCCGGGGTTTTATCGGATAAGTTAATGGGGTTTGTCATTGTGGTTTGGGAGGTTGTCCTTTGCGCTCGGGAGGGTTGTCTCTTCGGCGTGGGTGAAGTGTCTTCATGAAGCACTGAGTTGTGCCGATCTCGACATTGCACGTTTGAGTGCTAGGACAATCTTTCAATATGTCTGACTGGGAGAGGCAATTGAAACACATATTGTTTTCTTTGACAAACTGTCGATCTATTTTGGAACGAATGTGACTGTTGGGGTTTAAATGGCGTCCTAGTTTTAGGAGTAGTGAATTTATTTTTACTCTGGCGCCATTGATCAACTCGTTCTACCACTTCGTATCGGTTAGTCAGAAAACTGGTTCATTTGGGAACAGTTGGGGAGATCTTTCCTGGAAGTTAGAGACTGTTCCCACAGGGTTGTCGTGTTTTCCGGAAGTTTAGAGGCGACCAGATAAATGAAGATTGGGTCCCAACTTTCTGTTGAAACTTGCTGGGTAGCGAGAATTTGGAGGCAATTATTTACGGATCATTGTAATTCCTGTATGCCTTCGCTATTTCCATGGAAATTGGTTTTAAATTCATAAGGGTTTTATTTGGTTGTCCACCAAAACCCTGCGATTTTCATATCGCGAACTTAAGGCTTTCCACGCCAGTTCGAAATTGTCATCACTAAGCGAGAACTGTTTAACTATTTGGCCGGCTTTGCCTTGTGTTTTATACCGGAGGTGGTATAGCTTCTGGGCTTTTGTGAGTTTTGGGTGGTTAATGTAGGCCGCAGTGAACATGTCACGAAATAACGGCCATTGCTCATAACCCCCACAAATACTTCTGTGTCACAAGGCGGGATTTTTTAAGCCGAAACCTGTTCCATGTCTAGGAAGTGATGCAATTGGGGCGGCTATGGGAGTGTTTGCTTGTTGGAGCAAGATAAGTTGGTCCCCTATCTGGGCTTTTGTCTCCTCATACAGAATAAAACATGACCGGTATTTATTAAACGCGACCGGTTTGAAGTCATCTGGGAGATCTTGATATTCTGTATCTAATACCGCGTCATGTGATGTTTGGACCCGGTTCCAAAACTTATCAATATTAGTATCTTTAATTTTTGGGGACGATTCCGGGTTGCCGTTAATCGGGGTGGACCTGAATCGAGCACAGTAGTCCGTGAAATTACCCGTTTCCGAGATGAATTTACTTGCGGTGAACATTTGCTTATTTTTTTTGTGATTTGACGTGTTTGGCGTTGATGTTTGGAACTGTCTTGGGATTTTTCGTCGTCACTCATTGTAGGGCTTTTTGATTGACCTCTTTGAGGGACTCCTAACATATAATGAGCAAGCGAGTGGGAGAGCCTGTAGTGAGGGAGAGAACCTGAGAGAGAGTGAGTTGACGACTTAAGAAAAGTTTATAATTGCAATGCAAATTTCACAACAAGAGGAATAAACTTTTGCACTTTGAAAATATGTTTTTAACAACGCGAACCGTGAATTCGTACCACTTTACCCACTCGAAAGAACAACAAAATTAAATAGAAGTGGGAAAAATTATATGAGCTATATGTATATATACGTATTAAAAAGTATTAAGTGGAAATTATTATACTTTTGATATGGCAAATTAATTCGTATGAGATTATCTCGAGCCGAGTTGTTTTTTTGTTTTTGGTGTGACTTAGAGGAGTCTTATTTGAATTTCGATTTGTTGGACTGTAAAGGAGTTTTTATGCGAAAAAATCTGAGAAGCTTATCGAAATTATTATTGGAGATTGCGAATTTATAGCGTGCAAATTTAATGCGAGAAAAGTGCTATTACACGTACTGCAACACCCTTGCATCACTGTGCACAAGATTTTACTTTACCGCTTATATCGTTTTCTATCTTTTGTATATCTGTATGTTTGTATACGAACGTATGGAGACTGAAAAATATTTTTTGCGTTTTGTCTTAATTTAAGCGGATATAAATAAGAAAAACTGTAGAGTTTATGCTAAGATAAACAGGAAGAGAAGACACTGTATCGGTTTAAGAGAGATTAAATAATTTTAAAAGCAGTATACAAATGTAATACCGAAAAAAATATTTGAGGGGTAAAATCGATATACGTGCCCACTGTATCTAGCTTAGTTTTCTTATTATGCCTCGCACATATACTGTACTGAGTTTTGCAATATGGGGTTATTGCTGTATATATATATATAGATATATATATATATATATGTATATATACGAAATGGTATGTGCAAGTTTTGGCAGGAAATGATAACTTTTGGCGGGAAATTAGGATTTTGGAGGGAAATAATAATCCTCGAAGGACCAGGTTCATGGTAGATTAGTGCATTCAACGTTGACTTACAATGAAAAACATCCCGTTATTATATCAGAAAAACCTAGATTCGCTGTCCTCTATATACAGTACCTCCATGAACTTCTCCTTCACGCCGAAATACGTCTCATGCAGCAATGGCTTATACAGGATCTCTATATCCCACGACTTAAACCCCTCATTAAGAGATACATACATCATTGCAAAACTTGTACCCTCCACAAGCAGCAAATGCGATCGCAAATCATGGCAGCCTTGCCCCCGGAACGATGCACATACGCTCCGCCTTTTACCACTACCGGTGCCGACTTTGTGGGACCTTTTCAAATAAAAGCCTCCTTGCTAAAGTCTCACACCTTACTGAAAGGCTACGTGGCCGTTTTTGTCTGTTTTGTGACAAAAGCTATCCACCTTGAGCTGTGCTCGGACTTAACTACCAATGCCTTTCTCGCAGCATTTGCTCGCTTCGTCGGACGTCGTGGATATCCTGCCACAATGATGAGTGACAACGGCAAGACGTTTATTGGAGCTAAAAGAGCGACCGAAAAGGAGTTCGTTGACTTCATGAAAACTGCCTCTCAAGAAGTAATCGCGAAATACTCTCCCCAGGGCATCAATTGGAAATTCATTCCGCCCGGAGCTCCCCACATGGGCGGCTTGTGGGAGTCTGCAGTGAAGAGTTTCAAACTGCACTTCAAGAGGACTGCAGGAGCCCGCAAGTTCACCTTTGAAGAATTTACCACCCTCTTGGTAATAATAGAAGCCGTGTTGAACTCTCGTCCTATCTCACCTTTATCCCAGGATCCCACCGAGTTTACCGCGCTGACCCCCGGCCACTTTCTCAGAGGTAGCCCCCTCCTCGCTATCCCTGAAGTGGATCACGCGGATTTATCTCTTATAAACCGATGGGACAGGGTAAAAAGCTTACATCATCAATTCAGCAAATGGTGGAAGGAAGACTACCTAAAGGATCTCCAGAAAAGGCAAAAGTGGAAAAATCACAACCCGAACCCAAGGTCGGTGAGTGTGTCTGCATTCACGACGACTCACTTCCCCGACTGAATGGCGACTTGGACGTATTGAAAAAATACATCCAGGACCTGACGGCCATATACGTGTTGTTGACGTTCGTACTCAAACCGGCACCCTCACACGACCACTTGTTAAGCTCTGTTTCCTCCCTCAGACTGAAAGCCCACCATCTCGGGCAAACCCGGAGAATTCGTAGCTACTCTCAAACCACCTCTGTCCACTCTTACCACATCACCGTCACTAATATGTCGTATTTCGCAACACAATGCCAGCTGAAACCCCCTGTATCAGTATTTCTCTCCACTAAAATACTTTTACAACTGTAATTACAGATCGCTATGGATCGTGCAAATCAATCGTCGTCACGAAGACCAGTGCGGTCGGAGATCATTGCTCCCAACCGCGCCAATGAATCACGCAGCTCGACACTAGTAACTGATTACAGACCGTGCCGCATATGCACCCGTCAGCACGCCCTTCGGAACTGCGTAATATTTAAAAAGATGAACCCACCCCAGAGATGGATGCTTGCACGAGCCCATAAGTTCTGCCTAAACTGCTTGGCGTTATCTCACATCACCAGCGAGTGCAGCTCGTACGACAGATGCCGGATCTGTGGAGCGCGACATCACTCCCTACTCCATCGGCGGGACGCTACCCCAACCGCCCAACGCGCCATCCAGGCACCCCGGCCTGGCAGATCCCGCCGTACCAATTCCGGCACCCGCAGCGCGCCGCCCAGGCATCCCGCCCTGGTCGATCAGCCGTACCGGCACCCCCTGCCGCCACCGGGCGACACCGTTCTCGCCCGGGAAACAACATTCCCTCAGCAGCACCTAGCATCGTCCGACGCACCATTCGATGCACCGCACAAGGGCTGCAGACCGCCAACGCTAGAGAAAAGTATCCGAAATCCTCGTGCGAGATGCGTTGTGGACCCTTAAGGAACTACAGGAGGCTCTAGCCGCTGAACACGTCTAGAGCGGGGACGATGGCTGAGCGACTATTACACAGTCATCAACAGGAAACTGCATCAACATAATTTCTAGCTAGTTAAAAACCTAAACCTGAAATTTAACTAATTTTATATTAAACATAAACTGAAATGGAATATGTACCTTATTTGTAACTAGTGTAACTAAGATACATATATATTAATATGTACATTGAACCTTTTGTACATTACCATTTGATGTATAGCTATTATATTTAAGACTCATGAATTACGTTAAATCCATGAATTATATCTATAGTTATATCGACTAGAGTATAATTGTTCACACTTAGCCGCTCTGGCAACCCTATCCATGAGTTGACAGATCGGGTTGGTGTGTACATACACATATACGTATATTTGTTGACATTTTGCTCTTACATTAATTATTCGAATTTTATCCATTCGGTGTGACACCAAAGTGAACTTAGAATTATAAAAAACCCTCATAACTTGAAAGTAAATAGTTTTCTGTACAAGTTATAAAGTGTATTTTCACTTGTTTCCAAAGTATCGAGTTGCAGTTTCGAACCATATCCCCTTTATAAGAATTAGAGCGATTTCGGGAAGGTGATTTGTGCGTATAGCAAGCCATCTGTGTGCGAATCATTCCCTCGACCTGACGAAGATCTATTGTCAACGCCACCGCCACTATATTCATCAAAGCACTACCACCATCACCAGCATAACATCACCAACCCAGCTGTACCCACAGTCACACAGTCACATCCCAAAAGAGGTAAGGTGAATTTATCCTGCCACTCCCCCCTTAACAGTGGTCCTTCGACGCCACTAAGGAACCAGCGACAATAAATACCCATTTGCCAACAAACCGTGAGTATTAAATGAGATTTTAGTACACCCTAAACACGGAAAAAATATACATAAACGAGAAAAATCAAGGCAATTTTCGTTTTCGAGGATTAGAATTTCCCGCCAAAACTTGCATATACCTTTTCTGTTTTCGGTACTTATATATACATATATATATATATATTATATATATATATATATATATATATATATATTATATATATATATATATATATATACAGCAATAACCTCATATTGCAAAACTCAGTACGGTATATGGGCAAAGCATAAGAAGAAAAACTTGATTAGAGCTACAGTGGGCACGCTTGATAAAACTACCCCTCAAATTTCATTGCGACAAATCTGAATATATTTTAAAATTTTCTCAACTTGAACTAAACTATCTCTTGTCCTCAATTAAAACAAAGTATAATAAGAAAAACTAAGCTAGATATAGTGGGCACGTATATCGATTTTACATCTCAAATATTTTCTTGGGCATTACATGTGTATACCGCTCTAAAAATATTCAATCTCTTTTAGATCGATACAGTGTCTTCCCTTGCTTATATTTAAGAATTTATGAGCTTAACACCGACTTATGATAATTGAATTTCAATTATTATGTTTTTCTGAGAAACTGAAAAGAAATAACCATTTACTGGCATGGTTTGTCCGGGATCCGAACCGTGAATCACATGGTCAAACTGCAGTTACCTTTAACCACTAGGTTATCCTGCTGGTATTTGTTTTCATGCTAAATTCAGTTTTTCTCATTTCTACACTAACAACGCAATTGAGAAATTTTGTCTCTATATTAATTTGTGTGTCATGTAGATTTTGTTTTTGTAAAGTTCTTCTTCGTTGCGAATGAGAAGCTTTGTAAACTCTGGCTCAGTTTTTACATATTTATGTATGTTTGTTTAATGGTGTGTTCAGTTTATACTTATATTGAAGAATTCATGAGCTTAACACCGGCCTATAATAATTGAATTTCAATTATTATGTTTTCTAAGAGAATTTGAAAAGAAAGAAAAATTACCGGCATATTGCGATGGAACCATTTCGAAAACCGCCAACGTAATCATCATCAGGCAATTTTGTAATGTTATCAAAGGTTTCACCGGGATTCGAACCGTGAATCACATGGTGAAACTGCAGTTGCCCTTAACCACTAGGCTATCCTGCTGGTATTTGTTTTCATTCTTAATTCAGTTTTTCTCATTTCTACACTAACAACACAATTGAGACATTTTGTCTCTATATTAATTTGAGTGCCATTTAGATTTTGTTTTTGTAAAGTTCTTCTTCGTTGCGAATGAGAAGCTTTGTAAACTCGGGCTCAGTTTTTACATATTTATATAGGTTTGTTTAATGGTGTGTTCAGTTTATACTTATATTTAAGAATTCATGAGCTTAACACCGGCTTATAATAATTGAATTTCAGTTATTATGTTTTTCTAAGAGAAACTGAAAAGAAAGAAACATTTACTGGCATATTGCGATAGAACCATTTCGAAAACCGCCAACGTAATCATCATCAGGCAATTTTGTAATGTTATAAAAGGTTTCACCGGGATACCTGCCCTCCTGATGGTATTTGTTTTCATGCTTAATTCAGTTTTTCTCATTTCTACACTAACGACACAATTGAGACATTTTGTGCCATGTATTAATTTGTGTGCCATGTAGATGTAAAGTTCTTCTTCGTTGCGAATGAGAAGCTTTGTAAACCCGGGCTCAGTTTTTACATATTTATGTATGTTTGTTTAATGGTGTGTTCAGTTTATACTTATATTTAAGAATTCATGAGCTTAACACCGGCTTATAATAATTGAATTTCAATTATTATGTTTTTCTAAGAGAAACTGAAAAGAAAGAAACATTTACTAGCATATTGCGATGGAACCATTTCGAAAATCGCCAACGTAATCATCATCAGGCAATTTTGTAATGTTATAAAAGGTTTCACCGGGATTCGAACCGTGAATCACATGGTGAAACTGCAGTTGCCTTTAACCACTAGGCTATCCTGCTGGTATTTGTTTTCATGCTTAATTCAGTCCTTGCTGTTTATCATAGCAAAAACCTCTAAAGTTTTCTTATTTATCACTATTTAAATTAATACAAAACGCAAAAAATATTTTTTAATCTCCATACTTGCGTATACATACATACGGATATACAAAAGAAGAAAACGACATAAGCGGTGAAATAAAATCTCGTGCACAGTGGTACAAGAGTGGTGCAGTGCGTGTAATAGCACTTTTCTCGCATTAAATTTGCACGCTATAAATTCTCAATCCCTATTAAGAATTTCGATAAGCTACCTTTCTCTATCCTCAAAGCCTCTATAGTCCAACAAATCGAAGTTAAATAAGACCTCTCTAAGTCACACCGAAAACAAAAAAATGTTGAAGAATATCTAATACGAATTAATTTCCCGTATCAAAAATTATAATTATTTACCCCTAGATACTTGTTAATACATATATACATATATATATCTTATTATTTTCCTACGTATATTTAATTCTCCCCCTAACCTAATTCTCCCCATATATACGCATATATACATTAAATACAATGCAATCGCGGCACAGCGGTCAAACTCGATCGGTCACCCCCTCAAATAAAATTTAACTCAAAAACTTTTTTTGATTTTGAAAATTACTCTCTCTCGCTATTTAACGTGAATATAAACGTATCTCCCTCACACATAGTTTAAAAGCAAATACTCTCTTAGTTTTGTCGCTCTAAGTTAAATTTTATTAATTCTCAATTCTAAGCGTCATAAAACTAAGCTCAAAAATGAGTGACGAGGCAACCAGACAAAGTAAAACGGTTAAACGATTTAAATTCTCGTCTGCCCCCAAAAAATTTTATCCGATACGGACAATTTCTTGGATTATTGTGCTCGGTTTAGGTCGATGTCCCTCCAAGACAACACTGAGTCTTCCCTCAAGATAAAAATTCGAACATCGAAAAATTCTGGAATAGGGTCCAACACGCTTTCGATAAAATTGTCGAAACCCCAGGTCAGGACCTGCCCGAAGATTTTCCAACATCTGCTAATAGCAAATACAGGTCCTGTCTCAGCGTATGAAGACACAAAAGCCTAGATCGAAGACCACCTTCAGTTGCATAAACAAGCAAATGCCGCCGCGCCCCCTACCGTCACACCAGGTCCATCAGACAACTCCGGTATTTCGCTAAAGATCCCTCCCTGCGATACTGAAATATTTTATGGTGGGTTTGAAAAATGGCCCCATTTCGTGACATGTTCACAGCGGTCTACATTAACCACCCCAAACACTCCCAAGCGCAAAAATTGTATCACCTCAGGTACAAAACCCAATGAAAGGCAGCTCAAATAGTCGACCTATTTCCCTTGACTGATGACAATTTTGCCTTAGCGTGGGAAGCCCTAAAGTCGCAATACGAGAACAGACGAGTTCTCGTAGATATTCAAATATGGGCCCTGATGAATTTAAAAACGATCACCACAGAAAACAGTGAAGACATTCAAAGGTTGCAAACGTCGGTAATAATTGCCTTCAAATTCTCGCCACGCAACAAGTCTCCACAGATAACTGGGACCCCATACTTATTTATCTGGTTACCTCTAAACTTCCAGAAAATACAGTCACGTTGTAGGAGCAATCTCTAACCTCAAGAAGAGAACTTCCCAACTGGCCCAAATGGACCAGTTCCTCACAACGCGATACGAAGTGGTAGAAAGAGTTGACCAATGGCGCCCAAGTAAAAGTAAATTCACTCCACCTCAAACTAGGCCGCCATTTAAACCCCAACAGTCACATTCATTTCCAAATAAATCAACCTCCCACATCCAGTCTCATATGACAGAGCAGCGGACAATGTACAAGTGCGCTGTGTCTAAAACCTCATCTCACCCCTTATAAGTTGCTTCAAATTTAAGAAGCTGTCGACCTCTGATCGCAGAAGGTTTGTGAGAGAAAACAATATGTGTTTCAATTGCCTCTCTCAGTTACACATATTAAAAGACTGTTCCAGTACTCAAACTTGCAATCAATGTCAAGATCGGCACAACTCAGTTCTTCACGAAGACACGTCTCAAGTGCCGAAAAGACAACCCTACCGATTGCAAAAAAAGTCTGACAAACCATGACCACGAATTCCACAGTCTCACCCGGTAATACTCCGGATAAAGCGAATCCCCTGGATGAAAGCCGTTCATGCTCGCAGAAAAGCCAAGTCCAATCGTTTTATTCCGAAAACGATTGTGAAATAATTTTACCCACGGCTATCGTGTAATGGCACCACTAACGATATGTCAACGCATATTAAAAGAATGCAATATCGATAGTGGGCTGGCAATGCCGTCATTCCGAATGGAATGCATATAACGGCATAGCGAAAATTTGGAGAGCCAGATGATTAAAGTTTACGCGCTTGCCAGCAGATAGTCACGCAATAAGAAGTTTGTGATAAAATATATAAGTGTCTGGCTTTTGAAATACAAAGTACTTCCATACTTCACAGACCCTACTAAATTATATTAAATAAACATTGTTTCTAAAGTTTAATTAAATATACAAGTGATTTTTATTCATTGGGAAATTTATCGATACGTAAGTACACGCGTGTGTATAAATGGAGCGCCCTGAGCATTCACATGGCGACCGTGGGCCGTGCTGCAAAATGGCGGGTTGTAAAATAGCGGCCACTCGCAAAAAAACATTGCGGAACAAAAAAAGTGGCTTATATTTAGCTACGGCAAACAAATGCCGTTTCAATAATTGAAAAATTTAAAATTCTTTCAAAAAATCTAAAATTTCAAAAAATTTTAATTCATAAAAATCTAAAAATTTGAAAAATCGTTCAAATAAAATGTAACAATTTACAATTCTTTCATTACAAAAAATTACAAAAAAAAACAAAAAAAATTTTAAAAATGGAAAAAAACTACAAAAAAATTATAAAAATTCAAATTTACAAAAAAAAAGATAAATGCTGAAAAAAGCAATAATGAATTAAAATTTTTCTACTTAGAAATTTTTAAAAATATTTTTCATACGTTACATATGGTAGTGGTACAGTAGTGCAAAATAATACTACCTTAAATAAAAAGGACTTGAAAAAATGTAATTATACGGAGATAATAAAAAACCTAATAGCTAAAGAACTTTAAAAAAATGCACAGATAAATCACAAATTAACAAAAGCAGAGATAATCTACAATACTAAATACCAAAAATCTACAAAGCGGAGATAACCAACAATTTAACACGAAAATAATATTTGCGAAATTAATCAATACGAAATAATAGAAAACTAATGCTACAAAAGGAACACTGTACCTCAAAAAATTACATAACGCTTAAAACTACAGCTATAAAAATAAATAACGCTTAAAACTACAGCTATATAAATACATAATGCTTAAAACCACAGCTATGCAAATACATAACGCCGAAAACCAACAGCAACATCTTTATATGCAAGCCATGAGCGACCGCAGCAGCGGACTATCAGCAGCAGCAGAACACCAGCAGAGGCAAATTAAGGGCAGAAAAAATTACTGCATCTGGCAGCGAATAGCAGCAGAGAAGGTTATTATACAGCAGCAGAGCAGGTTATTATTCAAAGTTCGGCATCACAGAAATCGGCAGTTTAAATATGGGTATGGCGCACAATGTGCACACAACATGTTACATGTAGACAATTACAAATCTCTTCAACTTTAAAATTTAATAATCTCTTAATCTTACTTCTTTAAAACACATTGTAGTTTTGAAAACTTTATCCTTCATATAACGCTATAACATTACCTATATGTAGCTATATAGTTTTCAATCACTATTGTCCAAGAAAAATTATTAAAACATTACAACACAAAAACAAAAAAACAAAAAATACATTTATAAAAAGTTTCTATGAATTTATTTCAAAATGATATGGGTCAAAGTTGAGCAAAACCAAACTTAAAATTCAATTTAATACATTCGGTCAAATAATTTCCTTTTTTCTACTTTTTACCATTCGGCAATTCCAACTGTTTCTAATCATAACTTCAAAATATGCAAAATCAATTCCGTTGATTCCTAATCCTAATCATTGTAAATTTTCATTAAAATATTGCTGTGTGAAATTGTGGTGAAAAATTTCCTTTTTTGGTTTTTGCCCAACTCGCCCATATACGTCTGTACATTTTTTAAGCGTAACAATTTTTTTTGCCAAGACAGATACGAGATTTTTGTGTTTTTGAATACGGTGCGTCCGTAAACAAACATACATATATTTTTGCATAAAGCGGTGTTCCGTAAATAACCAAACAGATTTTTTTTTACTTTAAAGCGGTGCGTCTGTGTATAAATATACCTATACTTAATTCAGTCTCTCATTAATTTTCGGATAATTCTTTCAATTTCACATCAAACATCCAATTCATTCATTTCTGTTAAACTTTCGTAGGTAAATTCGATAAACTCGACTTTAAATTAGTCTAAGTATTTCTTCTTTGCTTTCTACTACATATGTTTCTTAGAAACAAGAAAGTAGTTCCCAGAATTTCAGAGCAAGACTCAGATTCCGAAAATTCAGATTCCAATTCCAAAAATTTTAATTTCGAAAGTTCCGATTCCGAAAATCTCGATTTTAAAAGCCCAGTTTTCCGAAGGGCTCAACCACATATTCGCCCAGTACAATCAAAAACCTCGTTGTTAGACTTTCTTTGTCCGGAGAATTTTACGGATTTGAGGAATTGGCCCGAAACACATATTTCCAACTCCTCCTAATTACGATGCAAATATGGCAACTCCTGAGGAAAAAATATCGTTTATCAGCATGTGTGTTGGTATTATGCGTGAAAATTATAGCGGTGAGCCCCTGGGTCTCGAATCTTTCATTAATAAAATTGAGTTAATCGAAGAATTTGTCGACGAAAATTTAACTGGCACTTGTATTTCATATATTAAATCCAAACTCGATGGTAAAGCTCGAGAAGCAATACCAACTCAATACTTTCAGTTAATGATATAAAATAGCACTACGTAACCGTATAAAACCCGACAACTCCAAAGTTGTGGCCGGAAAATTGCGGCTTGCAAGTTAATAATATTACACCGATTTGCAAAACGCGTCGAGGAATTGTCTGATTCTTTAGAGCGTTCGTCTCATTACCGAAGGGATAACTCAGGCCAAAAAGCCCATGAAATGGCCATCGAGCAAAGCGTTACGTTTGCCGATTGAACGCAAAACCAGTTTAGTCAAATCAATCCTCGCTTCAACCAATTTTTCTGATTCCAAGGAAGTAAATGAATTAGTGAAAGAACGCCAAGTTTTAGCATTTACGCGCGCGGAACAATAACAATTTCAGAAATTTTCAAAGTAATAACCGAGGTCGAAACTTCCAAATCAAAGTCGTAACTTTAACAATTATAGACAAAATAGGCCATCTTTTAGTAACAGTAACTATGGCAGCAATTTCAATCGCGGAAATCAAAGGCAAAATGTCTGCATAATATAATAATCGCAGCAATAGTCGTACTAGCAATATAACGGTTCTAACACTTCCAATAATAGAGGGTAGAATGCAAGTGTTTGGACTTTAAACAGGGAAGCCCCTCAGGAGCGAACACTGAGGGAGGACGAGACAAATTACTAACTGATTCAGCTAACAGTTTTTCTTCTAAAAACGTTTATTGTCTTAGCTTAAATTATTCTGATTTTATACAATTAAAATATTACTGGCTCTGACAAATTTTGAATATTTTTAGTCGACACACAAGCCGACATTTCGATAATTAAAATTTCTTCTCTCAATAAAAATTCGTCAATTAATACAATGATACAATTAATATTACTGGAGTAACTACAGATACAGTTTCTACATTAGGTATCTTTACAACTAACTCACACTTTTCAATTTTTTATATCAAACATACGTTGCACGTGGTAGACAATGATTTCAACATTCCATCAGATGGAATACTTGGTAAGGATTCTTCAAATCAAATAAATGCGATATCAGCTATGCAAAAATTGCATTTCCTTCTGGATAGGCAATGAAATGATCGCACTCCCCATCCTTCACGGAATGGAAAGCGATACATTTGTTATACCACCTCGTTGCCAATTTTATAGAATTTAACCTTAAAAAAGAGATTTCTGACGGTGTTTTCACAGCGAAATGTATAGTTGATACTAGTCATCCGATCATTAAAGTAATAAACACCACAAATAGCGTAAAATACGTTAACAACTGCAACATTCAAACCAAAAAACTTTCTAATTATCACGTTTATAAAATCAATAAACCAGTAAAACCAGATAGTCGTATTAAACAACTTAAAAGCATTTTAGAAAAACAAATACCTAATTATGCTGAAAATAAGTTTATTAACTTATGTTTACAATATTCCGATATTTTTTAAAAATGACAATAAACAACTTTTATGAACAAAAACTAAGACTAAACGATACGACGCCAGTATAAAATAAAAATTATGATGATTAAAGTTACGCGGTTGCCAGCAGATAGTCACGCAATAAGAAGTTTGTGATAAAAATATATAAGTGTCTGGCTTTTGAAATACAAAGTACTTCCATACTTCACAGACCCTACTAAATTATATTAAATAAACATTGTTTCTAAAGTTTAATTAAATATAGAAGTGATTTTTATTCATTGGAACTTCATCGATACGTAAGTACACTCGTGTGTATAAATGGAGCACCCTGAGCATTCACAATCTTACCCGTAGAGCA